>JAMQGT020012542.1:0-21280 GCA_024447675.2 Pterophyllum scalare | reverse complement strand
GCACTGTGCAGGACTTGTATATGTCATTCCCAAGACAAATTGACGCTGTATTGGCCGCAAAAGGAGGCCCTACACCATACTAATAAATTATTGTGGTCTAAAACCAGGTGTTTCAGTTTCATTGTCCAACCCCTGTATGTAAAAGTGTATGTATATATATATATATATATATATATATATATATATATATATATATATATATATATATATGTGTATATATATACATATATACATATATATATATATATATGTATGTATAGTATATACATACATATATATATGTGTATATATGTATATGTGTGTATATATGTATATATATATATATATATATATATATATGTATGTATATATATATATTTTATTTTTTTCATTTATATTTTACACAGGGCCCATTTTTGGGGAATTAGGGTTGTGCTTTATTATTATTATCATTTGATGTTGCAGAGAAAGGCCGAGGATCCGGCTGTCTACACTCAGTCTGACAGAGATGGCTTCACTGCCTGACGGCTCCTTTGGGAGGGAGTACCTTCGATTTCTGGAGGACAACGTGAGTTAAACACCATACATATATGGTTTTTTTTTTCTTTGTACACTTATTTTTTGGTATAGACACACTGCATTTTTTTCTGTTTTGTCATTTTTCCCTCAGGATGTGACTCCTGACTCAAGGGCAGATGTGAAGTTTGTGGACAATGAGGAGCTAGCTTATGTCATGCAAAGATACAGAGAGGTCCATGACTTGATGCACACCTTACTGGGCATGCCCACCAACATGCTGGGTGAGCCGCACTCTATGCAATCTGAAATCTCTATGGCAAGTTTTAGAGCAGCAGTGTCCTGGAAAAAACTGGAACATGCTAAGTGAAACTTTATTTTTAGAATCTCCACAGTCAAGCCACTTAGTCTTATTGTATAGTATGAGTAAGAATTCTTTTGTGCGTGATTGAACTGAGTTTTGCTGACAACCTCCTGTTGTATCGATCCTATATCAAAGTAAATGTCTGAGAGAGAAGTAGGGTTTTACAGGTTTTACACAGAAATCAATCTTAATGCACTTTAATAAACCACTGAGTGACTTTTTCTTCTTTCTTCTCTTTTAATCTTTATTGTGCATGTTTGTTTCCTTTTCTGTATCTTCCATTCAGGTGAAGTTGCAGTGAAATGGTTTGAAGCTGCTCAGACAGGGCTTCCCATGTGTGCTCTCGGAGCTGTGCTGGGGCCACTACGGTTAAATGCAAGGTAAAATAACCAGCCCAGGAAATGGGTTACTTACGGTTTGACTGACTCTGAACTTTCTGTAAGTCTCAGGTTGAGTCTCAGTTTAACTCTTTGATCACTAAACTCCAAATGCATTCAGCCTGAGTTCAATGCATGTGTAGGTCATAAAAAAATAAAGAGAGCGGAGCCTCAGTTTTAATCAGTGAAGATAGAAATAGGAAACTTAAACGGTGACAAGTTAATGTTTAATCGGGTCTTCGATGGTAACTTCTGCACATCGATGCGCTCTGTTGCATACCTGTATTCTTGGCAGGAGGTGAAGAGTCAGAGAGAAACTCAGGATAAGCTGTTACCCTGCCAATTAACCCGGAGTTTTGGCTAGCTCTTTCTGGAACAGAAAACCCAGAGTTTCTCTCATCTCAACTGTTGAAGATTACGCAACCAGCTTCCCCAGTAAATATCTTTCTAAATATGGGAACAGCAGGCTTTACTGGAAGGAATTCAGTGTTGTAATCAGTTATTTGCATGAAAAGTGACAAAGAATTGAGCAATGAGTTATAAAAAAGAAAGCCAGAGATGGAAGTGAAAACCCGGACTCCTTTCCAAGTGAGGTGAAACTGAATGTTGGATTGTAAATATATCTAGAGTTTTCTGGAGTAATTGATGGGTCACTGTTCCTTAAAACAGTTACCCAGAACCCAAACTGGTATTTACCAGCATAGTCAGATCACCGCTTTTCTTTCAACAGAAGTCCTTAAAATTTCAGCTCAGTACAATGGAGAAAATAACCGAGACAATCAGAAAACCCTCTGTAGTTGGATCCAGTGCATACAGTGTAAAGGGTTCTAAAGATTGTCCGTAAAGTTTTTTGTAAACCTGTAAATCATTGAACCTTCCTCATTTAATACCCGAACTTCCATAGAATCAGGGAACTCTGCTGTGGCACATTTATTTGGCAGGTTTCCTCATCATGGTTGTGTCACGCTCACATCTGACTTCCTTGTATTTCCCTCTTGTAGCCGTTTACAGTCACTCTTCACATCTTTGGGCCCTTGGGCTCTCCACAACGGTCGGCGCGCCCGCTGCGTCCTCAGCATCTTCTACGAGAGACGCTGGGAGCAGAGCCTCGAGGAGCTCCGGCAAGAGCTCAACATCGAGCCACCTCCTGTTGTACTAAGAGCTACAAATAAGAAGAAGACCTGAAAAAAGCCAAAAAAATGATTGGTTCAAGAATTTCACAACTGAAGACTTAACCAGAGGTATCTGAGAAGATACTGTGGAAACGCTTACGAGAAGAATGTAATGCTAGTGGGGAAATGGGAAAACTTCCCTCTTGGGAAGGCCATGCAAAATTCCCTTTCCTGCTTTGCTGGTTTTAATCATGTCAGCTGATGAGTTGACATTTGTGTCTGATGCTTAATCAGATGCAGGTCTGGTTCAGTAGTTTCAGTAACCTGTTGGTAAGAATGGGATGGGGATGTAACTGTATTAAGAATACCAAAATGCAAATAAATAAATGAGCCGAGTAAAAATTCAATTTCAGTTAAAAAAAAAAAAAAACACTCACTGGCCACTTCATAAGGTACACCTTTCTATTACCGGGTGGGACAAAATTTGTTATGTTGAATACAGGAGTTATTAAAATTTACTCTATTATTACTTTGTAATTTCCTTTCAGCTACAGCAGTGTTTGATATTGTGCATATGTGGCAACATTCACTGGGATGCGGTGAAATACAGAACAGGGTTTAAATTGGCTTTTTGTTACTTTAAAGGAAGATTCTTACTTTGATTAGAAACATTTCATAGAGCATAAACGGCTAAATGCAGCAATGTGCTCTTACTAAACTACTGATTTCATTGGGACGGGGGAGAGTTCATGTTTTCAGCCGCCGGGCAGGTAATCAGAAGGTAGTTGGTTCAAATAATCCAGATGCTGACCATTTTCCAGATGTAAATGTGTGAGAGTGAAGGGTTGGACCCTTTTTTACCTTCAGAACGGCCTCACTTCTTCATGGCACAGATTCAACAAGGTGCTGGAAACATTCTTGATAGATTTTAGTTCATATCAACATGATAGTATCACACAGTCGCTGCAGATTTCCCAGCTGCACATCCATGATATGAATCTCCCATTCCACCACATCCCAAAGGACCTCTGATTAGACCGTGGAGGCCATTTGAGTACAAAAGAAATCTGTTTGAGATGATCTGAGCTTTGTGACCGGGTGTGTTATCCTGCCGGGAGCAGCCGCCAGAAGATGGGTATGCTGTGGTCATAAAGGGATGGACATGGTCAGCAGGAGTACTTGGGTAGGCTGTAGGGTTTAAAAGATGCTCAGCTGGTACTATGAGGCCCACAATGAACCAAGAAAATGTACGCTACACAACTACACCACCAACAATAACTTGAATCATTGATACAAAGCAGAATGGATCTATGCTTTGATGTAGTTTACACCAAATTCTGACCCTGAATGTCGCGGCAGAAAAAATGAGTCATCGGACCAGGCACCAATGACCATGGCGTGTTCAAAGTCACCTCTCATTCTGATGCTCAGTTTGAACTTCAGCAGGTTATCTTGACTTATGTCTGCGTGGCACGCACTGAGTTGCTGGCATGTGATTGACTGATTATATATTTGCATTAATGAGCAGTTGAACAATAAAGTACCTAATGAAGCCAGTTAGTGCATATATGTTGTCAGTTGGTTTCCATAAATATTATTATTGATCTAATATCCTTATGGTAAATTGACATTTATGTGACTAATTTCAAAATTTAACACAGCTGTCAAATGATTAAGTAAAAAGCACCTTATGATTCACATGATTCAAGGAAAGGCGTGCAGCTGCATTCCTCGACCTTTTGACTGTCTTATCTCAAACTCTCCTTTTGACGGCAGTAATGGCATTAAGAGGAAGTAAAGCTTTGTACATCTGTAGAGGTGTAACATTTGAATGGTCTCATTAAAAGCACTTGCCTGGTAAAACATACTTTTCAGTGGTATCACAAGGGACGTTGGTAAAATGTCCAGGTAGTTAAATTCACTGCTCAAAAATATGAAGTGAATAGCAAATGTCATATTTTTTAAACTTCTCCAATTTAATTTCTTAGATATAAGATATAATTTGCTTTGGACACAATGCAGACAGGCTTATGTCATTTTTTTAACAAGTTTTATTTTTGTCTAATTTCTTGTTTTCGTCTTTTCTGAAAAACCTGAAATAAATTGCCAGTATTTTTAAAAGTGTGATGATATGATGGTTTCGTGTGACAGGTTTTTGGAGTTTGGAGGAAAAAAACACTTTGATATTGATATTTACAGCTACTATTTTATATCATTTATCAGTACGTACATTGGGGACACACACTGGATTAATGAACACTGTTTGCTTTAAATTAATAGGATAAAACTGAGGCCTGTTCTATCCATTTCTCATTTATGCTTCAGGCCTTGGTGGGATTCAGGTACTTCTCTGGTTCACATGACATTGTCACCTCATGTTGTATTTTAGGTAACTTTTTGACAGTGGGCCCCCAAAAGGTGAGTTCTGCAGATCCACCTGTGTTTGTGTAATATGAATTAGTGAGGGGATAAATTCTAGTTGAGTGCGGATTGTCAGAGAAGTGTTTTCATAGTAGAGGTTTTAGTTGGAAGAAGATCCATCATTATGTCATCTGTCAGAGCTGCTGTAAACCACTGGGTACTCTGGTGACGTATGTTTCCTTAGTACATGTGGGAAGAAAGCTAGCAGAGCCCCAAAGGGTGATTGGCTGGGGTTCAAGTTTCAGGGGGTTGAAACTGCAAATTGAAAGGGGTCAAATGGAAGTGGGCAGTTACCATCTCCAGGTTATAAAATGATGCGCCCGCTCTTTGTCTCTCTCTTCCTCTGCTCTTCCTGTCTCTGCATCTTTCTCTGTCTCTTTGTTTCTCGCTTCCGTTTCCTTTTCTTCTTTCCTCTCTCTCCCTCTTTGGGTGTGTGTGTTCTAGTCTTAATTCTGTTACTGTCTATGTTCTGGTTTTTGTCCGTGTTTTGTGTAACCAGCATGTCTAATAAACAGCCTGCATTGGAGCCTGCTCATTTTTTTTTTTTTGAAACTTTGGTTTTAATTGAGTTTTATACAGGATTGAATCTACTTCATTTTGGTCAAAAAGGAACATGGGGACCCCTAAAATCACAACCCAACAGAATCATGTGTTTAATTAGCCAATTAAACGCATGATTGTCTCAAATGTTAAAGCACAGTAATTATAAATCTGATTATCTGTTGCAGAAGAGAATTTTGTAGGCAGTGCCAACAATGTTACAGTGATTGCTGCATTCTGGGAAATTCACCCTTTGAGCTCAAAATGTCCATTAGTTTCACATCTTGTTGACCACCATATTAATTTACCGTCAGGGGGAAAAAAATGAATGCTTGTCCCTCACAATCAGTTAACATAGTCAGTTAAACTTCAGGGGTATTGTTGGGAATTTTTTTATCACTTTGTGTGTATCCTAGTCTTAACTATGTTACTGTCTGTATTCTGGTTTTTGTCTGTGTGGTTTGTAACCAACATGTCTAATAAATACCCTGCACTGGAACCTGCTCATCCCAGTGATTTTTTTGGAAACTTTGGTTTTAATTGGGTTTGAATTTTTGGCCAAAAGGAACAAAATTATGACCCAACAGTATCCAACTAGGTAACATAAACCATTGTGAATCCATTGCCTCTGCTTTGGTGTAAAAGGGACAACAGGTGCACTGAATGGCCAACGAGGAGTTAACCCCAAAAAGGGAATAGTTATTTGCAGGTTATAGCCACAGACCATTGCTTTCCCCTTATCCCCTCTGACTGATTTTTCTATAGTTAATAATGTTGCAGGCAGTATAATATTGCCACATAATCTCCAGACTCTTTCTCACCTGTCAGGTGTGGTCAGTGTGAATCTGCTCTTATCTGTGAAGAAAATGGGGCACCAGCTGTGGACCTGCCAGTTCTGGCGAATGCCAGTTGAGGTCCACGGTGCTGTACTGTGAGCACAGGATCTAAAGGATGATTAGCACCTCCGCAGTCTTGAGAATGTGCTGGGAGACACAGCAAACCTTCTTGCAACAGCATGTATGGATGTGCCATCCTGAAGAAGTTAGACTACCTGTGCAACCTCAATGGTCTGCAGTTGCCATCTCATACTACCAGTGGCAAGGACAGAAGTAAAAAAAACAAATTAGAGAAAAATCAGCAAGGAGGGATAAGAAAAGAGGAATGGTCTGTGGCCACCACTTGCAATAAATATTCCTTTTTTGGGGGTTGTCTTGTTTCCTCTTCAGTGCTTGTCACTTGCATTTGCACCAAAGCATGTGAAATAGTCACAGTGGTTTATGCTTCCTAACTGGACACTTCGATGTCCCTGAAGTTTAACTGACTTAGTGTCATACTGTGATGTTCAAGTCAGTTTAATCCATCAGTTTTATTCTGTTTTCAGTTTCAGAGCTGTTAAGGGGCTAGTGCCAGCTGTCACGTGGCAGGGCTAACACAGAGAGACAGACAATTTATGCTTCCATTCACACCCATGACCAATTTTCAACTGACGTGTAAGCCAACACATGCATGTCTTTGAATAGTGTGAGGCAGCTGGAGTATCCAGAGAAAGCCCACACAGGCACGGGGAGAGCACGCAAACTCTGCACAGAAAGGCTGCAGCCAGCTGGTGGATTCAAACCGAGCACCTCTTTTGCTGTGAGAAAACAGTAACCTAACTAACCACTGCACCACAATGCTGCCTGAGTCAGCATTCTTGGGCAGTCAAGTCAGTTTAATTTACCTTAAAATTTGGGGAAGTTTTTTCACAGACTCATTTAATGTATGCACTCAGTTTTGGAAAATCCTGAATTTTTCTCTGACTAAATATATCTGTGGTCCTGAATGTTTCACTTTGTCCTCACTGTGCAGATCTGATGAGGAAACATAAAGAACAGTTTCTCAAATTTATGAGGTCAGTTGTGAAGGTTGGATATTGCTACCCTCTAGTGGTTAAAAAGCAGATGGCACTTGGACGCACAGTTGCGTCAAGGGGTAGAGGAGATATCTATTTCCTTGAAATACACTCATTGATAACTTCGTTAGTCACGCCTGCTCAGTTGTTTGTTGATGCAAATGTATTATCAGTCAATCACATGTCAGCAACTCAATGCATTTAAGCAGAGAAGAATGGTTAAATTGCTTTTAGCTGATGGGATGTCAAGATTAACTAAAAAAAAAAAAAAGCACTGAAGAGGCATGCAGAAGAGCACCTCTGAATGGACAACACGTTGAACCTTGAAGCTAATGAGCTGCAGCAGCAGAAGACCACACCAGGTGCCACTCCTGTAAGCTAACATGATCTCAGTGTACCCATCTTCTGATGGCTGCTCCAGAAGGGAAACACTGTGTCACAAAGCTCAAATCATCTTAAATTGTTTTCTTGATCATGACAGTGAGTTCACTGTACTCAAATGGCCTCCACAGTCACCAGATATCAACCCAACAGAGCACCTTTGCGATGTGGTGGAATGGGAGACTCTCATCATGGATGTGCAGCCAACAGATCTGCAGCAACTGTGTGACACTATCGTATCAATATGGACCAAAATCTAAAAACATTTGCTCTCCCCCGTCCCTGTCCTAATGAAATCAATAATTTAGTGAGAGAACGTTGCAGAAAAGTTGCAGATAACATTGTTGCATTTAGAAACAGTAACAATACTTGAATGTACAAAGAGTACAGAAAAGCCAACTTTAACACAGTGCTGTATTTCACTGCATCCCAGCGAATGCTGCCAGATGGAAACAATATCAAACTCTGCAGTCGCTGAAGCTTAAAGGAAGCTACAAAGTAATAATAGGGTCAAATAATACAAGTCAATTTTAATAACTTCTTTAGTCACCATAACCTCCTGAGAACTGAAGGGAAAAAAGTATCTTTCAATTTAACTTCTTTTTTGTGACCACTACAGAGGACGTAATGTCTCAGGAGGACATAACATAAAATTTGACAATACAAAACAATTTCAGAGTAATTTTATAGTGAGGTTCTTTTCCACATGGCATTTAAAATAGACCTGGATCAACCAGTTTAATTGGTGTTTTCTATAGAGCAAACAAACAAAAATATTCTTTATAAAAACAATTACTGTCATGTAAAACAGTTACTATTACAGCACTACTGTACAATGTGATCAACAAACAAGGACATTTAAGCCTAAAAATAATCAGAAACAGTAAAAAAAATTAAATGATCTACAGCAGGACAATTGAATAAATAGAAACTGGTGCTGTGTCTGGAGCGTTCACGATTCCACCGATGAAAGAGCTGCTGATTATAGCTACACTGGAGGAAGTTGCCTCTCCCTGGGGTTTCTACACATGTTTAAGCTCATTTAGCAGTTTTGGCAGTGTGTGCGTGGTCCATCAGTGCAGTATGGTGATACTGCGGTCAGTCACGGCAAACGCCGGCAGCAGTGGGGCACTGAAGATCTGCGTGACAGAGTACAGCACAGCACAGGAGTCAGGCTCGTAAAACAACAGCGTCTGACTAGGCCAGTCCAGCAGCAGGCCGACCCTCTCCGGTCTCCTCGCCACGTGCAGCGGCACCTTCTTCCCTGCGTGGCAGAAGGAGTAGTCTCCATCATAGTGAGACAGCACCCAGGACTGACTGTTGTGGCCCAGTCGAGCCTCGTTCCCAGAACCTTTGCGCTCCAGAGAGGCGTAGCAGACCCCGACTTTAAAGGCCCCGCTCTGGCCCACATCTACCACCCAGCTGTGGGTGCCGGAGGACACAGACAGTGAACCGAGGGCGTTGGGCCAAGAGTCAAATCGTGCTGGGTCATAGGGTGGAGATTGGCGTGATTTTTTGTGGAGGAAGGTTAAAGTGCAGGAGTCATCAGAGAGAGTGAGAAGAGGGCTCACTGTGCGCTCATCGAACTTTAAATAAGATGATCCATAAGCTGTGCGAAGAAGGAAAGGAGGGATTACTATCATGTTTTAAAAATGTATTGTTTCTTCATTAAACATGAGAGCATACGATACATCTGTGAGGACATCAAGCAAACACTAAGTGCTGCCAAACAGATGAGACTTTACATATGAGGCCTCCTCCCCAGACACAGAATACCTGGAATTACTGTACAGTTCTGGGCCTGGCCATCTTCCAGATTTTCATGACATACCAGCAATTCCTGAATTTCTAGCTTGCACCAGTGTTTCCCCCCACATTTCACCTCTTCTTTTTGTTAAAACCATAAAACTCCCAGGCCCCTGCACAACAAATCAACATACATTAGGGCATCATCTTAAAGTATATGCATATGATCTTTGTGTGATTACATGCATATACTTGCATCGCTACTGCAGTTACAAGAAAGAACTGTAGGTTCAAAAACAGCAAGGTGATGCAGAATTGAACAGTAAGTACTGCGTGTGCTTTATGCTAAATTTGTACTCTACAATTAAGCTCTATATAAACTCTACATATGTCTGTGCTGACAATAACAGAGACATTCTTATGATCTTAGTATGAAATCTCTGTCTGTCCGTGACCTCCTCCTACACAGTCAGTAGAAGCACACATGTACGTCTTAGGTTATATCACATATCATGTTGTCTAGCAACCAGCTACCAATGTCCAAAAATGACCCATTTGTAGCATTTATGCACCTATAATGCTTTACAAAAGTATTGTTTTGTTTTAATTTCACCACAACAACAACATCTAACTGGAAGCAATTTATCTGAATTTTAGGATCTGGACCACACTCCAAACACTCCTTCCACTCATATAAATGCCTATTTGTGCAACACACCCATTTGTTCCCATTTCCATGCCCCACCCTCCCCTCACCTTTTTTCTCTGTCAAGGGTATCAGGGGATCTGCCAGGCCCTGGAGCTGCCACTGATCTTCAATGAGGCCTTCCCCAAACTGCAGGCCTGCAGGCCTCTGGCCTGGTTTATCAGTAAAGGTTTTTCATTTGCATTTGAGGTTGGGGGTCCTTCTTACTGAATTTATATTGATGGTTGACTGGTTAATGAAAAGTTTTTTGTTTTTTTTTTAGCTTAAATATAACTGTTATTGTTATTATCGATGAATTTTCAAGTTTACTGTTTTACAAAAAATAGTCAAGCATATTACTATTTTTTGATTAAGATGCCAAATTAAAGTCATTTACTTGCATTCCTGAAAATAAAAAATTTTGTGGTTGAATGTTATGCTTGATTAATTTGTGAGTTACCTGTGAAGTTCAGTGTGCCGGCTCAAAGAGCATGAACAGACCAATATATTGTAGCATAGGCATCTATTAGTATTAAAAATGCATAAATGAAAATAATGTAAATTATGTATACTCTCGTGTAGCATGTTTAACTCCTACTCTGCAACATGGAATGTGCAATGCAAATTAGCTGCTTGACATTGTATCTGTTTGTGGGATATATGGAAAACAGAATTTGGGAAGATTTTTCGCTGATTAATCAATTAATTCAGAAAATATTGTACAGCTTAAACTAAAATTAAAATGACCATTAGCTGCAGGCCTCATTTCACACCATTATTCAATAGCATTACCTGCAAATAAAGAAAATGTAATATTTTGAAGTGCATGAAGAACCACTATTTCATTTTAGAGTAGTGTCATGAGAAATATAGTTACTTTTTACTCTTCTATGTAGGTGTTTGCTGCTGTTGTGGGACCTTGTATGCTTTTGCTGAATATACAGGGTTTGCACAAAATTATTAATTGTTTATATATATATAATAAGTATAAATCTACTAACCGTTTGGCCCGAGCAACACTGCAGTAGCCCACAGGCCCCTCAGCAGTTTGCTTTCAGTGCAGGACGGGTTCAGGCTGAGCTGGTCTGTGTCACAGGGCTCCCCAACCCCCTCTGCTTCCTCCACCCTGACACAAGCAGAGGAAAGAGGTTTGATAACACATCAAAACATATTCACAAAAATTTTATTTTATTGACCAAAACATTTTTTTTACCTTTCGGCTATCTCCTGGACACTGGTCTGTAAAATGAGACAGAAAGCAAGTGATTACTCTCAGTACTTTATAACTATTATCTGGATGCTGTTATCAGAGATGCCCAAGTTAAACCCCCGCCTGCCAAAATGTCCGCAGTCTCTCACCACCAGCTGTGTGTCAGGAGTGTTCGTTAGCGTGTGCACCAGGCGCGAGCGTGTTTGCGACAGATTCGCCAGCGCTTGGCTCCAGTGGGCTCTCTGGGTGAGGAGACACTGCTCCACGCGCTCCTCCTCTCTCTGCACCTCCTCCAAGAGACGCTGCTCCTCCTCCTCCAGGGCCTCACGTGCAGCGCTCACCTGAGCCAGCACCTGCTCCCTCGCCCTGCTCGCCGATGCCTGCGTAAGAGGGAAGAAGAGATTGAATCCAGAGTTGTAATCCAACTGCATTATGAAAAAAAAATCACATTTACTTTCAAATTTCAAGTTAGAAAATTTGTGTGGTAATGCGAATGCTAAGAGAAAAGTTTAAAGCTTACAGCTTTAATAATCAGATTTTATAAAACATTTACTGTCTGCAGACCTAAAATTATTATTTAGTTATTTTATCATTTATCCTTTTAGATCTCTTATGAATTAGGATCACATGTTTTTTACTCTTGTAATCATCAGAAATAATCATCTGTACAGTTCTTTGAATGTCAAAAATTTGTAAAAAATGCCATACAAACCAAATCCATATTCCCAGAACTAATTTTCATATTAAAACTAACATGAGCCACACCATGAACCAATAAAACTGTGTTAACTCTCTAAGATGTTAGCCTGCTGTAGCAGGAAATTTTTTTTTTATGGTTCAGTTTACCGACTAATTCCTTGTTTGACTGTGTTATCACTAAACATCTGTCAGAAAAATTCAGTCCATCAAAATGTATGGTATGGTGTGTGGTGAAACAGTGCTAAGCACCAGCGCCTCACAAAAAGAAGGTTCCTGGTTCTAAACCCAGCCGGGGCCTTTCTGTGTGGCGTTTGCATGTTCTCCCTGTGCATGCGTGGGTTCCTGCAGCTTCTTCCCAAAGGCATGCATGTTAGATTAGTTGGTGATTGTAAATTGGCCATGGATGTGAAGTATATAAAGTGTATAGAATAAAGCAGTGTATGGTTAGAATGTGACTTTTAGTCTGAAGTGCCTTGAGTGGTCAGAAAGACCACAAAGGTGCTCCATAAATCAAACAGTGGGCTACATGTGCGTCTCACAGAAGCTGCTGCTGCTCACGAGCAGTGACACAAACACTTGATGATGTGCACCCATGAAGGAACCGAGCTCTTTAAAGGTACTTGTGACTCACATGACTGACCAAGCACACAAAAGCTTGATTTGCTCTCTTACTACACAAGCACGACTTTTCTGGACCTGCGCCCTTCATACACCCATTACACTAATAGAGATTAATAAATATGGCTTTGCTATACGCATGGTGATGACAAACTGAATCAGCAAGACTTATCCACTCATCAGTTATTATTAACTTTAATGTCTGTTTTTAATCTAAATTGTTATTGTCTTTATCCATTTAATTTTTCCACTTTTTTAAAGTCAGTCATTATATTTGCCTCACTGCAGTCTCTGTTTTAAACTATGTGAAGCACTTATTAACTTAGTTTTAAAAATACTGTAAATATATAATCATTTTCTTTTTGTTATTATATACGGGAACTTATTATACAACTGTCAGAGGGAATAAATAATTACCTCAGTTACAAACCTCCTAATATTTATAAGAAATTACTCTTCAATATTTTAGCCATGTTGTTATTTTTTGTTGGACACAACAGTCCAGATAAAGATGCCACTTTGAGCTCAGAGAGTTGATAAAGGGCAGGTTATTTAGCATACAAAACAATAAACTGCATAATCAGTAGAAACAGGTTGCTGGCTATAAGAATTCCTGTCATCATACACAAATCCAACACGTGGCCAGAAGGCACAGCTGAAAGAGGATCCAGCCAATGTCAACACACTGCACTTGCCAAACAGGCTCTATAGCATTTGGGCGCTGTGATCATCATGAGTGCGCTGAGGCTGAGTGGGTGGGGATCAGTGGTATCTCACCTGAAGCTTCTGCTCTTTGGCTGCCAGTGTCTGCTCGATAAATCTTTCAATCCTCAGTGCCTGCAGCTGCATTTTCTCACACACGTCCACCAGTTTGTTCTGATAAAAAACAAACAAACAACAACAAAATACACCTAAATACACGCTGTTTGCAGTTTAGCAATAATAAGCACATTAAAACCAGGTGGAAATCATCAGCTGGAAACACAACAGGAAAATCCTGTCGAATCAGCCAGGATAGCCACATGCAAAATATGGCACACCCAAGAAAGTGCTGTGAAGCACACAAATATTAACCTGACAAATATGGGAGCACCCGTTCCTCTTTGTTTCATAATAACTTATCTATATAACTGAAAAATGTTATAAAACTGTATATTGACTAGGTCAGATATAAAAATCCACATTTTCGTATTCATGATGTGTAAAATCTTTCATAAACAATAAATGAGATGGTGTCCTTTTCAAGTATGTTGTTCAGTTTGGTCAGAATTTTATGGTAAATTTTATGGCCTTAAAAAGAGTTCCACTCAAAGTGAAACCTTACTGAAGCCATTTTTTAAACTGCGGGCAGACTATTCCGAGTAAAAGGTCAAATTATTGTAGCCCACACTTCCTAAGATGAAAGTAATCACTATTATGTCACATATTAGAGAAATCACCTCAAACAGCTGTTGCATGGACTCACCCTGACTGCGGTGACTCTGGTGGCCAGAGGGGCCACAGTGTGTCCTTGGCATGAGCCCACGATGGTGCATTGGGAGCAGATGAGTTTCTGCTCGGTGCCACAGAACCAGTCCAGCTCACACTCGTGGTCCACACAGACCTCGCATTCAACAGAAAAGATCCCCGACTCGCTGTCGGAGGTGGCCGCAGCTGGTGAGCTCTTTCCGCCGACGCCGCCGGAGCTGCCGCTGCTACTCGGCCGCGGCGCGTCCACCCCCTGCGGCGGCTTCATACCGCCTCCAAGCGCGGTGAAAATGGGCTGCTCACACTCCATATTCCCTATTTTCACAGTTTTTAAAGTCTCCTCTGGGTCACCAGATGGAGACGAGCATGTTAATTCGCACGTTTTGAAATCCTCGGTCATGGCACGAAAACAGAACAGGTGCACCGGCAGCAGAGGAGGTGGAGTCGCTTCTACAACGCAGCAGTAACACAGGTGTAACAGGTGAGCGGAACGCGGAAGTAACAGGGACATAAGAGGTCAGAGCTCAAAGGAAAAAGTTTCGGCCCTGCTGGTTTTCGCATGCGCGTCAGCTGATAACAGTCCTTACAGTTTTAAATCGTGCCATCTGTAACAAACAGGTATTAAAGGCCTGTGTCGTATGGCCTGATAGCCTGAGGTTACACATTTATAGTTTCTCTCATTTCCCTGTTTCACTGATGTACCTGATTTTGTCTTGTCACCCAAAGTGAAGCAGGATTTTTCAATATGCAGATAATATTAAAGCCCTGCTTACAGATGAATGCATCAACAATTTAAAAATAAACCCATCTTTTAATAAAGCACAGCTCAAAAGGCAGGATTTGAACCATGCATTCCCATCAGCCAGTTTTCATTCATAACCCTACATTATGATAATTTCAGAAGAAATTCTTTTTTTTTTTTTGTCAGCTCCCTGATAACTATGAGTAATGTCCCTAAAATTCAATATCAGTAAACATTGTACTGTGGAGTCAGTCAGGGGACGTGGGTTAAATCACGCTCTAAACAGTAATGAGAATCTGTCTTTAGACATTTACACATTTTATATACTCTGTGCAAAACAATATTAAAAATGTAATCAAACTGCTTTTCATTATGCTTCCAAATAGATAAAACTCACACGTGACAGAAAAAGCATTGATTCCCTGTTTTGTTAGTGTATAATGACTGTTGTTACTGTTATCAATACAATAGGACACCAGAGTATCTGTTAGATACCGGTGTGAACAAACTGTAATGACATTTTTCAGGAAGGACAGGTGTGATAGATACTCGTGTTTGGTTTGTGACTGCGTGCAGGGATGAGTGCTGCAGCCACACCTCAAGACAGCTCATTTAGCAATAGTGAGCAACACCCACTTTCTGGGAAAGCCCGTGAATCCAGAGAGAACTGGGAATACCCAGTGTACAATTCTGAAGATGGTCTGTTATCATATCTCATACATCACAGCTGAGTCTATTGGCAATCAATGCCACTTGCTTTGTAAGGGGTGCCATCCAAAAAGTAAACACATATGTAAAAAAAACTATGTTTCAATTTCTAAAACATGAATCACAAGTGGCATACAGTACTGTGAAAAAGTCTTGAGCCACCTCTCATTTCTTTATATTTTGTCAGGAAAATAGGAAAAAAGTACAAGTATATACATGGAAATACAGCATATAAGGCAAAAACAGATTTATAATATTTGTTGGGACCACCTTTATTCTTCAACACAGCCTGAACACTCTGAACACTTCTTGTCATTTCTTTAAGTAGTCTTCAGGAATAGTTCTCCAGGCTTCTTGGAGAGCATTCAAAGCTCTTGTTTGGAAGCTGGCTGCCTTTTGTTCTGTTACCTGTTAAGATGATCCTACTTTGCTTCAGTAATGTTGAGGTCTGGGATCTGGGGAGAGCAATCCATGGCTGATAGTGGGTTTTTTTTTCTATCCAGGTATGCTTTTACTGCATTGACAGTGTGTTTGCTCTACCATGGTATTACATGGTGGATGAAAATCTGACAGTACTTTTCTGTGTTCACAATTCCATCAATTTTGACAAGATCCCAACACCACCGGCTGAAATGTCGCCTCAAATCATGGCAGAGCCTCCACCATGTTTTACAGATGGCTGTAGAAACTCACCCACCCTTCTCCTGACCTCCTACATATATCCTGATAACTTGATTGAAAACTTTCAAATTTGGATGCACTCCATAAGACCTGTCGCCATAGATTTTCAGTTCAGTTGTTGTGTAATTTGGCATACCTCAGCCTGCTCTCCTTGTTTCTCCTCTTTATGAGAATGGCTTCTTGACAGCGTTACAGGCTTCGGTGAACAGGATCAGTTTAAGGGCTAAATGCATCTCTCAGATCCTGTTTCAGGTCTTTGCAGGTTTTTCCCTATTTCTTAAGGATATTCAGATACTGTTCATCTGCTGTAGATAGTTTTTTAGGCTTGCCACTTCTTTCGTCTTTCACCTGTCCAGTTTCCTCCAGTTTTTAAAGGACACACTGCACATCATGCTGAGATATGCCAAGTTTTCAGCTAATAGCTCTTTGGGAATCACCTTGTTGGTGCAAAAATGCTATTTTATGGCTGTCAGTCTGTGTTATCTTTGGGATTTTTATATAGATTCAACTAAAGAAAGGGGAACAAATGTTTTTGCAACAGGTTGCTGGTAACAAAGTGCCAAAAAATTCAATTTAAAATGGGTTCTTTCTAAGTTTTCTGTTATTTGTAGACACAACTCTGGTTCATCTCTTGAGTTAGGTGCCATTTTTGCTGATTCATAAGTCAGTGTTAGGTAGTTCAAAAAACAAACATTCCTCTGAAAATGGTCAGGTACAAGGACTGGGCTGAAAAAGCAGCCAATGTCCAAAGAAGAACTTTGAAAGAACTTCAGAAAGCCCGAAGAACAGAGAACAGAAAATTAGAAGAACGCTCTGGATCATTGGAAGCAAAATATAATTTAAAAAAAGGAGAGGTGGCTCAAGACTTTTGCACAGCACTATATGAAACAGAAATGATGACACCTGTTTTGCAGTCTGTAAATTTGTCAGGAAACAGATCAGATCTTAAGAAATTCAAACCAGCTCCAGGAAACCCCCCCGGCCACACACACACACACACACACACACACACACACACACACACACACACACGCACACTCTTCCCAGAGTCTGTGATCAGGTGAATAGGAGTGATTGACAGGACAGCGTTGTGCCTTTTGGCTCGGATGAGGTGGGTTTCCACTCAGCTCACTTTGAACTGAGAACAGCGGAGGCACAGGGCTACCATTGTTATACCGACATAAAAAGCTGTTTTGTAAAGGGGAAACAAGTAAACACAAGACAAAGAGGTGCTTATATCATGAAATGAACAAGGGTTTCCAGTACACTGAGTTTGTTGTGGGAGAATGATGAATTCATGATTACATAATAAAATAAGAAAAACAACAATAAAAAGATAATAAATGATCCTAGGGCTCTTTAGTGAAACAAAAAAAGGAGCTTCACTCCCTTTTGTCTAACGATGCAGCCTAAAATGATATCTGATGTCACTTTGTTACAAATTTCTTTTGACAGAAATACACCAGTGTCTTTTTTCATGCTCCAGTTTACATGCTTCAGTTTACCTTTTTATTTAATGGTAATTATTGGGCTGAATAACCCTGTATTTTAACCTCATTTTAAACAACAGCAGTTGTCTCAGTCCACTGTGTATTGTGAGGTAAAGACAATATTAGAGAGAGATAAAATAAATATCAGGGCAAAATAAAAAATCTGGTCCTTAGCAGGTCTTTAAAATAATTTAAGAACTACATCAGTGAACAACAACACAACATATCACACAGTGTCATTATTTATTTAACAAAAGCTAAGACAAAATGCAGAAGCAGTGTACACCTTAAATACACCTCAGTGCTTCCATTGAGTGTAAATAGCAGGCAGCTGCTGCTAATCAAATGGGCTTGATTAATTTATCGCCAACAAATGTAAACACCTGTATAAAAGCAGAACTTTTGTGAGTTTGCAGGTCTGGAGTATTCAGGTGTGTGTTAATACAATGCCAGGGAGGACAGACATCAGCAATGATCTTAAAGAAGTAATTGCTACTTCCCATCAATCTGAAAAGGGCTATAAGACCATTTCCAAACAATCTGAAGTTCATCGTTCTATAGAGAGAAAGATCATTCACAAGTGGAAAACTGCCAATCTCCCCAGGAGTGGACGTCCCATCTAATTCACCCCAAGGTCAGAACATGCAATGCCCAGAGAAATTAAAAATCCCAAGAGCTGCATGTCAGACTCTACAGGCCTCAGTCAGCATGTTAAAGTTCATGATGGTACACATAGAAAAAGACTAAACAAGTATGGCTTATTTGAAAAGGTTTGCCAGGAGAAAGCCTCAGTGTAGGTTTGCAAAGCTGCATCTGGACAAACCACAAGACTTCTGCGACAGTGTCCTTTGGAGAGACGAGACCAAAGTGCAGATGTTTGTTCATAATGCACAGAACTCATTTGGCGAAAATTAAACACAGCTTAACAGCACAAACACCTCATGCCAGCTGTCAAGCACGGTGGTGGAAGGGTGATGATTTGGGCTCGTTTTGGCACAGGACCTGTGCACCTTGCAGTCATTGAGTGGACTGTGAGCTCATCTGTAAACCAAAGTGTTCTAGAGTCAAATGTGAGGCCATCTGTCTGACAGCTAAAGCTAGGCTGAAATTGGATCATGAAACGGGACAGAAAACCCAAGAGACAGCAAATTTTCAGCAGAATGGCTGAAAAAGGGCTGAAATTCTGAAGTGCTATGATTTTCCTCTTATTAAATATTTTCCTACATTTACAATTATAACTAAATCAAATTCCTTGGTTGGCGGTTTCTTGTAATACAGCCCCTGGTCTCCAGAGGGTGCTAACTCCCTTCACTGAACTTAACGTGTACTGGAATGGAATTTGCAATAGACCATAGAAAACATATCAAAGGTTTGAACTGAGAAAATATAACATATTATGAAAAAATCCCTTCAGGATTGATGGTAGCTTTCCAGATGTACAAGCTGCCAATTCAACAGGCACTGATGCACCCATGTACCATCAGAGATGCAGGCTTTTGAACTGAGCACTGACAAATTGGATGGTCCCCCTCCTCTTTGGTCCAGAGGACACGGTGTCCATGTTTTCCCGAAAGAATTTCAGATTTTGATTCATCTGATCACAGAACAGTTTCCACTTCGCCGCGGTCCATTTTAAATGAGCTTTGGCCCAGGAGAGATGGCAGTATTTCTGGTTCCTGTCTACATATGGCTTCTTCTTTGCATGATAGAGGTTTAAACCGCATTTGTGGATGGTGCAGTGACCTGTGTTCACAGACAGTGATTTCTAGAAGTGTTCCTGAGTCCATGCAGTGATTTCTATGACAGAATCATCCCTGTTTTTAATGCAGTGCTGCCTGAGGGCCTGAAGATCACAGGTTTCCAGCATAGATTTTGGCCTTTCTCCAGATTCTCTGAATCATTTGATGATATGTACTGTAGATAATGAGATATTTAAAGTCTTCACATTTTTAAATTGAGGAGCATTATTCTGAAATTGTTCCACAATTTGCAGATGCAGTTTTTTGCAGATTGGTGAACCTCTACCCAGCTTTACTCATGAGAAACTCTGCCTCTCTAAGATGCTCTTTTGATACCCAATCAAGTTACTGCTCTGTTGCCAATTAACCTAATTGGTTGCAAAATGTTCCTCCAGTCCTTTCTTCTTAGTATCACTTTTCCAGCATTTTGTTGTCCCCGTACCAACTTTTTAAAGACATGTTGCTGCCATCAAATTCAAAATGAGCTAATACTTAACAATGAACATTTTCATAGTTTCTGTTTTCTACTGTCAATGATATATGGATTAATGAGATTTACAAATCATTCAGTATTTGGTTTTTATTTACTTTTACACAGCCTCATGACTTTTTTGGAATTGGGTTAGTAGTTCCTGAAAACCCTCTTTTGTCTGATGATTTCTTAATAACTTTTAAATTTACAATATGGACTATGCAGCACTGGGGATAAATTTAATTACACTAGATATATCTCTGAAAGTGCTGTAACTAAATTTACATTAAATTTGTGCTTCCTCCTCTATTATCCTCTTGATTATCTTCTCCATGGAAAATGCCATGAAAAAAGAAAAAGCAGTAAATCAGAGTTTTGACTCCCTGGGATAACTCACAAATGTACGGCTTAAAGCAGACAAGTTGTAAGCTGAAGAGGAAATGGCATCTCACTAATTTAGATATATCTTCTTTTTTTTTTTAAAGCCTGCAATGTCTGGCAGTTTGTGCAAATGGAATCATAATCTGAATGCATTATTGTACCAAACATATTTGCTTTTACAAGAAGAGTGCTATAAGTTCTCTATAGGCTTCTCTTGTTAATATCTGTCATTTCTTTTATTCATTCATTTTGTTTATTGCCCACAAAATATGACTGCCAGGTCTGACAGGCAGAAAGGAAAGGTGTGTGTGTGTGTGTGCGTGTGTGTGTGAGAGAGAGAGAAAACAGAACAAATATGTATACCTAGGTATACATATATAAACTTATACTTATATATACATACACACATATATACAAGCACATATACACACACACACAATCTTGCTGTGTTGGGCTTTAATATATGTGGGTGTGTCTCTGTCATGAAACATACTCAGTAATGAGGGTGAGAAGCTGCAACCACGCCCCCGGGAGCTAGAGGTAAACAGGGAAAGACCTAGGGGACCCAGGCCATCCACAGCCCACCCGGAAGTCAGGAGACGTGGGGCCACACATCTCAATGACATCCACAAGCACACCCCAGAGGAGGAAGGAAGGAGACCCTAGACGGAGCCCCCACGGTCAAAAGGCAAGAGCCCCAGAGAGCCAGAGGCAATGAGCAGCATACCCCCCCATCCCCCCCGCAGGCCGGCCCCCCCAGCACGAGCTGAGAACGCGGCCCCGAGGCCCAGTTGCCCGAGAGCTGCCCAACCCCCAGCAGAGACCCCACCCCCACGCCGGAGAGGCCTGAGCCACCCCCAGACCACAACCCCCAAGGGAGGGGCCAACAGCCACGCCAGGATATCCGGCCACAAACCCTGGGACCCACAGGCACCCACATCCCAGGGGAGATAGCAATGATCAGTGGGGAGCATAAGGGAGGGGTAACTCCCAGGTGACACATCCCACAGGGGCCAGGGCTCAGTAAGCCACAGGCCCAGGCCCAACTGTACACATGCACA
>JAMQGT020012541.1:0-155470 GCA_024447675.2 Pterophyllum scalare | reverse complement strand
TGTATAAAAAATATATACATTGTAAAAAATACAATAAGTATATAGATATAATAATGAAAATGGTGAATGAATATTGGATATTACACAATATAGGAGTGATAGATATTGTTCAGTATTAATAATATAATATTGCACAGAGATGTGGGTGTTGCACAGTTAGAGTGGGTGAGTGTGTGAGTTCAGGGTGGTGATTGCTCTAGCAAAGAAACTGTTCTTAAGTCCGTTTGTTCTGGCTTTGATGCACCTCTGGCGCCTGCCAGAGGGCAGCAGGTCAAACAGTTCAAAGCCAGGGTGTGAGCTGTCTTTAATGATGTTTTTGGCTCTGCCGATACAGCGGGAGGTGTAGATGTCCATCAGGGAGGGGAGAGGGCAGTCAATGATTCTTTTGCTTTCTTGACTACCCTCTGAGGCCTCCTCCTGTCTGCCTCAGTGTAGCTACCATACCATACTGTGATACAGTACGTCAGCAGGCTCTCAATGGATGAGCGATAGAAGGTCAGCAGCAGGTTTGAGTCCAATTTGTTCTTCCCGAGAATCCTCAGGAAGTGAAGTCACTGCTGAGCTGTAATGTTATTTGACCAAGAGAGATCAGCAGAGATGAGGATACCAAAAAACCTGAAGGTGTGGACCTTCTCCACATGCTTACTGCTGATGTAGAGGGGGGCTGGGTCAGTCCTGTGTTTCCTGAAGTTGATGATAATCTCTTTGGTTTTCATGGTGTTCAGTGCCAGGTTGTTCTCTGAACACCAGGCTGTCAACTTCAGGACCTCCTCTCTGTAGGCTGCCTCATCTCCCCTTGAGATGAGTCCAACCACTGTGGTGTTGTCAGCAAATTTGATGATGAGGTTGTTATTGTGGGCTGGACTGCAGTCATGGGTACAGAGGCAGTACATTAGGGGGCTCAGCACACAGCCCTGTGGGGAGCCAGTGCTCAGTGTGTGGTTAAAGGAGAGATGGGGGCCAAGTCTCACAGTCTGAGGCCAGTTGGTTAAGAAGTCCTTTATGTAGGAACACGTGAGAGGGGGGAGGCCCAGGGTGTGAGTGTAGCCCTGCTGCTGGTCCAAGTGGCTCAACACAGAGTGGAGAGCTACAGCAATGGCGTCCTCTGTGGATCTGTTTGCATGACAGGTGCCAGGTACTCCGTCTGGTCCAGCAGCCTTCCCAGGATTCATTGCCAAGTGCATGCACCATACCTCATGCTTCTGAACAGTGAGTGGGGTGGAACTGGAACGCGGTGGTGGGGGAGCAGATGAGTGGTCCTGAGGAGTCTTAAAGCAAGCAAAGAAACAGTTAAGTTCCTCTGCTAGTGACACACTCAGGTCTCCTGCTGTCACATCACAGCCTCTATAGTTTGCAATGTTCTGAATGCCCTGCCACACTTAACGTGTGTTGTTGCTGAACAGGTGGGACTCTGTTCTCCCCCTTTATTCTTCCTTGCCTTTTTAATATTTAATGTTAACATTAGCATCGGGTGGAATATACGCGGCTGTGACGATCACTACTGTTAGCTCTCTAGGCAGAAAAAAAGGCCGACATCTTACAGACATGTACTCAAGGTCTGGGGAACAACATTTGTCTATGATTGTTCCATTGTTATATCAGTCCTCATGCACGTAAATACAGAGACCCCCTCCCCTTTTCTTACCGGAGTCCTTCGTCCAATTCCAGCATAGCAGAGTGCGGCCTGCTAGCTGCATGCTAGCATCGGGGATCTGCAAGTGAAGCCAGGTCTCGGTGATAATAATTACACAACAGTCATGAACATAGCGATTTCCATCCAGCTGTAACTATTGGTCACCCATTTTATTATAGAGCACTAGAACAGAGCACTTCACTTTCAGACTGCTGGCTTCCTTGTGGTTCCTAGGATACTTATGAGTAGAATGGGAAGCAGAGCCTTCAGCTTTCAGGCCTCTCTTCTGTGGAACCAGCTCCCAGTTCGGATTGGGAGACAGACAGCCTATGTATTTTTAAGATTAAGCTTAAAACTTACCTCTTTGATCAATTATATAGTTAGGGCTGGATCAGGTGACCCTGAACCATCCCTCACAGGGATTCCTCTGATACACTGAGTATTTCTTTTTCATTCAACCCTTTTTAATCTGTTTATACATCACTTATTAGTAATTATTAATCGTTGGCTCTCTTTCACAGCATGTCTTTGTTCCATCTCCCTCCCCTCAGCCCCAATTGGTCATGGCAAATGACTGCCCCTCCCTGAGTCTGGTTCTGCTGGAGATTTCTTCCTGTTAAAAGAGAGTTTTTCCTTCCCGCTGTCACCAAATGCTTGCCACTGGGAGTCATTTTGATTGTTGGGTTTTCTCTGTAATTATTGTAGGGTCTTTACCTTACAATATAAAGCACCTTGAGCTGACTGTTTGTTGTGATTTGGCACTATAAAAATAAAATTTAAATGGCTATTTTATCAATAGTTGGAGATGTCTTAATACCCAAATAAGTAAACTCTTCTGCTGTGAAGGTAAAGGATGTATGAATTTGTCATAGTCTTTAGGATATGCAGACTGAAAATTGAGTGGAGGAACCAAATGCTGATGCATTGAGGTAGACTGAGTGAATTTGAACTAGCGGTTTATTGACTGTTTGCAATTAACAAAAAGGTAAAACATAAATCCTAAAAGGTGAAAAACTACAGAAACAAAAAGAGTGAAACAACACTGGAGCCTAGGAACACTGGGAGCAAGGGGAACAGACACTCTGACAAAGGGCATGGGGAGACAGTGACTATAAATACACAGATGGCAGTTAGGGGAAGTGGAGACAGCTGGAAAGAATGGCATAGAGCTGAATAAAATCACAGCAGACAAGACAAGGGAAGCTAAACTAAAAGCAAAGCACAAGGGACAGCTAATTAACAAAATAAAGCAGGAGATGGGAAAAATGGAAAAACGCAAACAGACAAATGAATATAATACAGGAGGGTTGACATGAAATGATGTAACACTGAGGGAGGAATATAACAAGACCAAATGCACTAATAGTATACAAACCAAGTATAAACATTAAACAAATCAGGAATTAAAAATAGAATATTTAAATAACTCAAAAGCTCAGAAACTCAGAAACCAAAACCATGATCTGTCATGTTTATTGAAAAATAATGTTTGAGATTTGGTATAATTTATTTGATAGCCTGAGAACAACTCAAATGACCTCACCAGGTTTAGTAAATTCGGTTGCCAAATCAGAGTAAAACAAAACTATGTTATCTATGTAAACTGCAAGGATATACAGTGTTCTGTGTCCCCTATGTAAATTCTTTACATGTTGGTTTCTTTACAAATTTCCATGGCAAGAGGTTCAATGGCAAGGGTAAACAGCAGTGGGGACAGGGGGCAACCCTGCCTTGTTCCCCGATAAAGTGTAAAGGGTGCTGAAGAGAGCCCGTTTGTTGAATTGCAGCCTGTGGATTACAGGAGCAAGACTCACCTAAAGGTTTTCCCATTGAAACCAAAACTTGGTTTAAATACTGTCACTCTACTCAGCATCCAGTGACAAAATCATATTGTCCATATAACCAGATTTTCCAAAGACTACATTACATGTGCTTTGGATCTTATGAAAGCCATGTCTTTCCCAAACAAACCTGTTTAGTTCAGAATAAGTCATCCTTGGTAAAAGTGGCACTAAACTTTTAGTAAGCACCTTAGAAAGAATTTTGAGAACATTATTAAGAGCTGCAAACAGTTAAAGCTTTCCTTGAATTTAGCAACAATGTAAATACTGTTGTATTGAACGAGACTGAGGGAGGGTCTCATTGTTAAATTATTCTTGATACATATCAAGTAAGGGTGTTATTAGTTTAGCTTGAAAGGTAAATTTCCAGTAGGTCCAGGAATTTTCTCTCCTTTCAGATTACATATTGCTTGAAATAATTCTTCAGCCTTCAGATCCAGCTCTTAGGAACACAAGGAATCTTTGTTTAGAGATGTGAAAACTAAAAGGTCAAGAAATTCTTTATGTTGTTGCAAAATTGAGCCTGAATACTCTGAGCTATACAAGTCATGGAAATTAAGAAAAGTCTCATTCATTTCTCTTGGGTGGGTAGCCAATGACCCTTTATCTGTTTCCTGCTGCTTAATATGTCAAACAGAGTCTTTTGGTCAAACCACAAACCTATTAGCTTTGGGACCCTGTTTATAATAAAAATAATTCACAATAATTATAAATAAGCTTCATCATACATTTTGTTTCTTTATCTGTGGAAAACATGTTGTATTTACCTGTTAGTTCATTCAATTCCATAAACAATTTTTGAGGGGGATTTTCAAAGAAATCTGTCTCAGTCTCATTTATTCTTTTTTCAAGGTGTTCCATTTCCATTTCCATTCTAGAACATTTGTGCTTAAAACTTAAAAAGACTCATCATCTGACCTCTTAAAACTGTTTTAAAAGCTTCCCAACACACTGCAGCAGGTATCTGATGTGTGTTACACACAAAATAATAATCAGTTTGTTCAGTTCAATTCACAAATGAATTAAGATACAGATAGATAAAAGACAACATAATCGACATAGCTCTATATGCCACTTAAAATTCAGAAATTTATCAATGTCAAAGAAATTCATCAGTGTGTGTCCAGATGAACTATATGTATTCTTGACCCTTCAGCCACTGAAAATAGCATCTTGAGGAATGCTTAAGTATTTAGGGGTGTTCAAGGTGAGAGAGACCGAGGCATGATTGAGGAAAATTATTGTACTATCATACCTACAGTGTGTAACTGTAGACATCAAGATAGCAGAAACTAGGTTGCATTTAATTCTGGAAAATGTCTGGTAATCACTGTAGTAATAAAACAAGGTTTTCTAAGTAGGATTTACTTCTCTCTATGCATCAGTCAAATGAAGTTATTTGTTACAGTGTAGTAACTCCTTTTAGTCTGGGGTGAGAGGTATCCATTCCTGTATATCAGGTTGGAGTGTTAGATTAAAATCTCTGTCATACACCTGGGGTTTTGTGCCTGAGCTGTGTTTTTCGTATTGATATTGTGTTCTGGGATTGTTTCATTGTTCTTAGTTTAGATTCTTATGTTCATGGGATTTTGAGTTTTGTATTATTAATTTGTTGTAGTAGATATTTTCTTGATTATTTTCTCGGTTTAGGCTTTAGGTTTCTATATTATTGTGGTTAGAGTTGCAGTTTATTTTTAGTTTCTTGTGTTTCAGTTTTTACTGCTACCCTCATGTTCCCTTGTATCTTGCTGAGTATTGTCTTTGTGCCAAGTGTGTCACAGACCCGGGCCTCTGGCCCTGTGTGTATTTTTTTTGTTTTTCCTGTGGATCTGTTGTTTTTTGTCCTTCCATGTTCTGGGGTTGCTTTTGGTTTTAAATCTTGATTCATTGTCATGGTTCTAGGACTAGGGCGCAGTGTTTTCTGTTTTTAGATATTTCAGTTTGATTCTTAGTTTAGTTACCTGGGGCCTATTCCAGGAAGCAGGTTTAGCTAACAACTCTGGGTTTGTAAACCTAAAATGAGGGAAATTCAGCGTGGAGCATGACGAGTAACTTTAATCAGCTTGACCCATTCAGTCATCATCACAGACATAATAAAAGTTTGTTATAAAATATAGAATTTATTTTATATCTGCTTTCCTTATTTACCCAATTTGAATTGTCAGCAGATGAAGATGAATCCTAATTTTACAGTTGATTTTAAAATCTAATTATTCAGCTGCAGCCTGACAGACAAAATGCAGGAGACAGAAAGTGAAGATAAGAACGTGGAAACAGCCCAGACTGAGTTTACTGACTGACCTGTGTGTTAGAGACTGAGACAGCAGAAGACCTTGGGACCGGAGCTGACCTCAGGTCAGTTTTTTACTGCAGTTTATGACCATTCAGTTTATGGCCATTTATTTGTTTAAATAAATATTCTGTAAAAATGGAATCTATTGATGGAATAGCACCCTCACTTCATTAATTGTTTTAATTGTGAATTTCATCATTTCTGCCATTACTGGATAAAAATGAGTAATGAGATTTACAGAAAATCTACTTTAATGTTTCCTTTAATGTTTAACCATTTCTAATCTGATCTAAGATCAGCTTCACTCACAGATGACAGCTCTCTGACAGCCACAGCAGAGATGTTTCACTGAATTACTGTTAAAGGTCAGAGTTCAGTCATAGTTTCATATTTAGCTGGAAACATTCAGAGCAGCTTTCCAAGTCTGTAATGAATATAAGGTTTACCAATAAAATCAAACATGTTATAATAAATGTCTCAGCTTTATAGGTTTTAAATATTTCAGTATAGTTTGGGAGGATGAGATATTTCAATTAAAGAATACAGATCATGTCGGGAAAATGAATCCATTATGAACGGATCCGGACTGGATGAGCTGGGAAATGACTGGAGCCTGAACCGTATCTGGAACTTATCTGAATCCCTGATCCTGATCTGTTTGGATCATCCTGCTGTGAAGATGGACTCGGACATGGTTTGCTGATCCATTATAGAGTCTATGATCACCGATTTAGGTGATTTTCAGTGGAAAAATGTCAAGATTCATACTCTGAATTTCAGACATCAAAACTTTCAAAATATTGATTTAAGTCACTTTAAGTCCATTTAGTTCAGTTTTCAAGTCTTCAAATCATTTCAGTCTCATCTTCACTCAAACATTCACATCTTCTGATCCAGACATTTTTCCATCCAAAGTGTGTTCTGTGTTTCATCCAGATCAGTGTGATGTAACAGTGATGCTACAGTAACCACAGTAAATGTTTCAGAGGAACTGACTGACAGTCTGACAGCTGCAGCTGCCTCATTATAAATCTGTGATATCATCGCTGTCTCCATCCTTACAGCCTGTTGATGAGTGAAGGACTGTAAAAGCTTCATGTTAGGTACAAAAATAACGAACTATAGTTCAAGAAATGTGGCTTGAAGTGAAGAGGAAGAAGATGAGATTGTATTATGGTGTTTGGCTTCAGTGTCGATCATAAACCCCGTACTAGCAGATGGGACAGCGCTCAGCCTAAAAACAAAACCTTTTTCCCAAAGATGATTTCTGCCATTAGTAGTTCTCGTCACACTAATTTGAGTTCAACTGTTCTCATAAGTGTAATTTTAATCAGAATAGAATAGAATAGAATAGAATCTTTATTGTCAGTTGGACAACAAAATTTAAAATGCAATCCTTCCAGGTGCCTCACTAATAAATAATAAAAAATAGTATAATAAGTAAAATAATTAATAAAACACATTGCATAATAAAATTAAAAGAAACCCAGCCCCAATACAAACATACACAACACCACCCCACATCACTTTCCATTTAACAGCACAGAGTTCAGCTCAGTGATGGCTCTGAGATAAAAGCTGTTTTTCAGTCTATTTGTTTTGGCCTTCATCGTCCTGAAGCTTTCGCCTGACACTAGCAGCTGAAATAAAGAATGTCCAGGGTGTGAGGGGTCCCGGAGGATGTTCTGTGCCCTCCTCTGACAGCAGGCATTGAACAGTTCCTGAAGGGAAGGCAGGGGACAGCCTATGATCTTTTGAGCCTTATTAATGACTCTCTGGAGTGTTTTGCTGTTTGCAGCTGTGAAACCACATGCACAGACAGTACTAACTTGATGCTGTAAAACTGGAGTGCAGCATTATGATGACAGCTTTGATTGCCAGCTGCATTCACATTCAGGAATTACAGCTAGAGTAAGGACACTGAGAGGGGGTCTAGCATTTACTTTCTATAACCACAACTTTCTTTTTCAAACTGTCAACATGAGGTGTTCTGCTGTAAACTTGACCGACAAAAAGGACCTTAGGCACTGTCACACTTTTTCAGGAAGTTAAATGTGTGATTTTAAAGCTAATCAGTAATGTCCTTAGCTAGCTAAGACGAGTTGCTAGTTGCTTGTCAGGGGAAAGGCCGGTGTTGGGTAGCTACTTCTACTACTGCCTATGAATGGATTTACCCTGACTAAAGAAATCCCTCCATTGTGCTTGAATGTTAACTAAAAGTCAGTGTTGTAGTTCAGTCATTAGCTCTGCTGCTTTGACTGTAGTAAACTGAAGGATGTTAAGACCTGCAGTTGGCAGCTGAAGATAAGGCGCTGAAACAGTTTATATGAGAAACAGAGAAAAGTCATTGGGCCTGCCCAGTCACGAAGTAACATTACCATTGCTGTTGTCTTATTATGAGATTATACTGTAAAAGCAACAGGCTGGACTCTTCTGCATCTCCTGTGCAGAGCTGAGATGATTTTTAAATATTTGCAAACAGCAGCATGTTTCTGTGTCTCTCCACGTATCTACCTGGTAACACAAAAATAAAAAAGTGTGCACTTAAACAACCCCTTATTAACTGCACATTTAATGTTGTATTAGCTGAAGATGAATTACTGAGAGGACTGACAATGTTTTTACTACATTCTTGGCTGATACAAACTGCCTGTAATATCAGTTCCAGTTTCTACCAGATATCCCAGTCTGTTGATAACACAGGTGATGTTTACAAAACAAAAGAAACAGGCTTAATTAAAAAAAACAACAACCCAAAACTTAACATTTATTTGTTAAAACCAAATGATCAAAAATTTAAAATATTTAATGTTATGTTTAAGTTTTTCCACTGAATAATTTTGGAGCACAAACTATTTTTAATTTTTTTTACTGAGTTTTTCCACATATTCAGGTTACAAAGTAGTCTGAATTACTCTTAATGAGGTATTTACATTTGTAGTACTCTGTACAGAGTACATCCTTTGAGATAAATAATATAAAGCATTAACATAAATTTAGCACAAAAATAAGGAAATTTGTGTTTGGCCAGTTATTTCATTGCTGTAATAATGTTTCTTGGCAATAAATCCTATACCACTGGAAAGTCTGTGTACTGTCCCTTAAATGGTGCTAAATAGGTGCCAGAATGAAAGGAAAATACATTTGTGGGTTCAATGGCAGAGTTGAGGTTGTGCCCATAAAAAACTCTTCTCTGAAAAAACACATATCTTCTCTGCAATTGCCAAAGAGCTTATTTTGCTATTGAGTCTTGTTTTCAGTTTCTGGTATCCCTGGTGCAATCAGGCTTGTCAACACTGGAGACAATCTCAGCACAGAGATATCAAGTGGCAATGCCATATCTCCACAGTCCCATACAGGGTTATTATAGTTAACCAAAACGAACAAAATAACGAAAACTGAAACTGAAAAAACATTGTCGTTAACTGAAATAAATAAAAACTAAAATTAAAAGGAAAAAACTATAACTAACTAAAACTGAATTTTGACTTTACAAAACTAACTAAAACTAACTGAAATTATAGATACTGTCATTTTTTAAAGTCTTGTGGATTGATATGAAATAATTTTTTCTGCTCTCCGAGTTTAAGCTTGGAGCACCATCGGGCAACTGTGTGCGTGCAAGTGCATCCTGCTCGTCCCAGTAATGGGCTTGACACGCGGGGAGCGACAAACGACAGCGACAAATGGGTCGCATCGCCTTTGGGGTGAAACCGAACACACGGGACGTGATAGCGACAGCAGTATTGTGAATCGCGCTCTCACGTCACTCGTCTCCAAGAAATGTGATTGGTTATGAAACTGGAGGGATTTAGACATTTTCAAAGCAGTCCGTGTCAGACAAGGCAATAAAGATGAGGAGTCAGAAGATTTTACTGGAACTGACAGAAATCTTGCTCTTAAGTCTCCTCTACAAAAGAAAAGACAACCTTGGGTTCATCCTATATTAGCACAAAAGTCCCCTCTATCCATCTGTTTAATGCTAGTCTTGCGTTAAACAGATGGATGAGGGTCATTGGTCAGTCACTGGTCAGTCAATGAAACCCTCGCTGATTGGTTTAGTGCCACGCAACAGCGACAAAGTAGAACATTTTTCAACTCTGTGTCACGTTGCCTGGTTGCGTGTGCACGTCCATGTGTATGAGCTCGAAATTTCACATGCACGAATGTCGCCGGTCGCTTAGCTGGAGGAGGGCAAGCGATTGTCACCTCATCGCACAAGCTCCATAGGAAATGAATGGAGAGCGAGTGACGTCGCTCCCCGTGTGTCAAGCCCCTAATGCAGCGGTCTGCAGAGAAAGCAGCAGAGTCCCATATGGAGTTTTTTTTTTTTTTTACTACCATAGCACAGATAACAGCGAGTGTGTTGTTGTGGATGATGAAAAATGTGCGGAACACTCCTCAGTCAGCAAAAAACACAGACGTCAAAGTCCACCTGAGAAGCGCACACAGGGCAGCTAGGGAAACCGCTCTGATCCTACAAGGTAACCTGGCGCACCGCCGGAGAAACATGACTACTTGTCGGGTCCAGGCATCCCGCAACATTGTGATTAACCTGGTTAGTCCTTGTGCGTTTCTGGCTACTTTATTAGTCAGATAATAACAATCAGGAATAATAATGAAAGCATCAATATAAGGACTGACAGATGTCAGCAAATTCCTGGAGGGAGACTGCTGAAACTATCGGAATGGATGTGAGGGAATGAAGAAAGTGTAAAAACGGGGACAAATATGTTTGCAGCCAAAAAAACTGAGCACAAAGAGCGAGGACCAAAAAACACCAGCACACAACCACAAGGTAATTAACACACACAATCCAGCTGCATATGCAGACATGAGGTCGGCCACTTCCGTAGGTTGTGTACTGAGGCCGCAAAGACCCTGCAAGTTTAATTAGGAGCATCTAACCAAGCTAGCTCCAAAACAGAAGCAGCGTCAGGTGGTGCAGAACATCAGGATGCAGCTGGATTTGACCTTTGACTCCTTCAAAGAGTCCGTTTGTGTCAAACACCACATGTAGGTTTTGTTAATCTGCTGCACTGACACTTAAGTTTATTGGGAGTTGAAGAAAATTATGAAAAAAATGTCTTTTTTATCTTAGTTACTGCTGTGTCTGTGTCTTTCTGTTAAACCTTTTGTTTATGCATGTTCGTTTATCGAAGACAGGAATGAGACAAAAACACATGGGAATAAGGAGTCCAATTATTAATTTTAATTAAGCCATTTTCAAACAGTTGACAGATATCTGGACCAGACTGTATGCCATACCGGTGTGGTGAGATGACATGTAGTTCCGGTGGCCTTTCATTCAACTTAGGGTTCAATATAGTCACAGCTTATCTATGTTGGTTACATCATATACAGAACAATCGTGCAAAACAACAGCTGGATCTTCTGAATGACCTCAGAGTCTCTCTTTATCGTTTGTTTGGTCTCTGTCAGGCTGACCATCGCCACCCGACAGAGTCCTGGCGTCTTATTACTAATCTGTTAGTGATAAGGACATACCTAGAATGAACTGTTCTTAGCTGAAACCAAACATCCTATACTTGTGTATTTTAATCAATTATGCTTTTTTCCTGACAAATTTCTCAGGGAAATAAATGTAGATTTAGTAAAGACAATCATATAGCATGAATACCCTTCAGAGTTTATTGTAGAATTTATTAAGTTTTGGAGATCATATTTTTCTTTGTTTCTCCCTGTTGATGTTCATGTGTGTCCTTAATGTTACACACATTTAGTACGCAGTGCTGCTGTCATGTGAACAGTTGGTTGTTGAATATATTTCTTTAAAGGGTATCTTTAAAGGGTACCCGAATAAGTATGAAAATACTAAAACTAATACTGAAACTAACTAAAACTAAGCATAAAACCAAAAATAAAAACTAATAAAAACAAGCAAAACCACTCTGAAAACTAATTAAAATTAACTGAATTAGAGAAAAAAAGTAAAAACTAACTAAAACTAAACTATAATGTAAAATCCAAAACTATTATAACCCTGGTCCCATATGCCCACAGTCTGGGACCGAACTCCAGCCCCAGCTTGGCCTTACTTGTTTTTCCCCAGGGTGACTATAGCTGTTGATAATAATGTCGTGTTTGGGTCCATTCATTTTCTTCCACTTATCCAGGCACAGGCTACAGGAGCACCAGCTTAAGCAGAGAAACACAGACTTCCCTGTACCCAACCACCTCCTCCAGCTTATCCAGCAGGACAGCAAGCTGTTCCCAGGCCAGCCAAGACATATATTCTCTCCAGCGTGTCCTGGGTCTGCCCCAGGTCTCTTCCCGATAGAACATGCCTGGAACACCTCACCCAAAAGGCGCCCAGGAGGCATCTTAGTCAGATGCTCAAATCACCTTAAATGGCTCATTTCGAAGTGTAGGTGTAGTGGTAGCCCCTCTCAATTGACTGAACTCTTCAACCTATCTCCAAGGGAGAGGCCAGCCAACCACCCTTCGGATGAGGCTTACTTCCGTTGCTTGTATCTGCGATCTTGTTCTTTTGGTTACTACCCAAAGCTCATGACCATAGATGAGGGTATGCTCAGCTCTCTCTTCACCTCGACGGATTGGTGCATTGTCTGCATCACTGTGGCCCCAATCCATCTGTCAATCTCCCACTCCCCTCTCCCCTCACTCGTGAACAAAGCCCCAAGGTAATTAAACTCTTCCACTTGTCCCTGACCCAGAGTGGGCACTCCACACTTTTCTGGCTGAGGCCCATGGCCTCAGACTTAGTGGTAACTCTCATACCCGCCTCTTCACACTCAGCTTTGAACTGCTCCAGTGCAAGCTGGAGGTCATCAACTGATAAAGCTAACAGTACCACAGCATCTGCAAAAAGCAGAGATGAGATTCTGAGGCCACTAAAGTGAAAGTTTTCCACCATTTGGCTGTTGTTAGGAAATTCTTTCCATAAAAATTATGAATGGAATCGATGACAAAGGGCAGCCCTGGCAGAGTCCAAAGCCCACCAGAAATGAGTCCAACTTATTGCTGGCAATGCTGACCAATATCTTGTTGCAGCAGTTGTACAGGGACTGAATGGCTCACAGCAACAGGCCAGACAACTCATACTCCCGAAGCACCCCCTCAAGATATCGAGAGGGACATGGTTGAATCCCTTCTCCTGGGCCACAAAATACATGTAGACTGGATGCACAAACACCCATGCACACTCAATTTAATTTGATTGAATTTTTTTAATCCATCAATCTATTTTCTCCTGCTTACCCGGGGCCGGGTCACATGGGCAGCGGCCTAAGCAGAAAAGTTTAGCCACCTCTACCAGCTTATCCCGGGGGGGAAGATGTTCCCAAGCTGGCCGAGAGATATTGTCTCTCCAGCATGTCCTGGGTCTGCCCTGGGGCCTTGTCCCCGTAGGAGATACCCAGAACAGCTCACCAAAGAGGAGCACCTCACCAAAGAGGTGCCCAGAAGGTATCCTTGCCTGAACCACGTTAACTGACTCCTTTCGATGTGGCGGAGAAGTGGCTCTACTATTTTGAGCCCCTCTGAATGACTGCGCTCCTCACCTGGTCTCTAAGGGAGAGGCCAGCCACCCTTTGGAGGAAGCTCATTTCTGCTGCTTGTATTCATGATCTCCCACCAAGGCACTGTTTAACTACTTCAATGACCTCATCCCCAGACGAATGTGATCTAAAAGTAAATTTCTATATTGTGTAACACAAATTATTTTTTGATTTCCAATTCATGAGGATAGTTTTTTTTTTAGCAATTCATAAGACAGTAAGAATTATGTGTAATATATTTGATTCTATATGTAATTCCCTTACCTAAAATGCATAGTGTGGGTGAGGTTGGGACACAGCAACTAAGCCATGTGAATAGGTCTTCACACATCCTCTGCCAGAACTTCTGAAGAGCCATACAAAACCATACAGCATGCATATAGTTCTCAGCAGAGTTGCCTGCACAGTGGGTTTGAGTGTGTAAGGCTCATTTGGAACATCCTTTGTCCAGTATAGTATGTTTTATGAGGAGTTTTATTTTGTATAAGTTATAAGTTTGGACCTTTCATAATTTTGAATGTGTTTAAACAAATTTGTTAGTGGCTCAATAAAGATAACAAAAAGTGAGTCAGAAAGTGGGCAGCGCTGCCTGGTGCCCCTCTGCAGACTTAAGCTTTGGGAAGTAAGATTGTTTCTCCCAACACATACATTTGGAGAGCTGCACTGTGTTTTGATCAAGTTTATGAAGGATGAATCAAATACAAATTTGTATAGAGCAGCTAATAAATATTTCCAGTTTATCCAGTCAAATGCCTTCTTTGCATCTAAAGAGATAACTGTTATTTCTAATTTGTTAATGGAACAATAGTCTATTACAGTTATTAATCTGTGAGTATTATTGGCTGAGTGTCTACTGTGTGTGTGTGTGAGTGAGAGCATGTGTGTGTTTGTATGTGGTATGGGTCTGTATCTGTCTCTGTGCTGTCTGGCAAGGTAACACAATCATATTGCTGAGGGCAGAGAGAGAACAGAAAGGGTGTGAGAAGTGACAAAAGTGGAAAAAACCCCAGTGCAAACACTGAAAAACCATTCCAAAAGTGACCTAAAACAGCAATGTCAATGACAAGAAGAAAAAGTCCAGACAAAACAAACAACAACAAACTATGCTGATTAATTTGGCCATTAACTGTTCTATGTAGACATGCCTATTAAACCAGTGGACTGATGAAAATGAGAGTAAAATGAAAGAATGAGGAAAAAGGCATTGGTGTGGATACAAATCTCCTGGTCAATCAGTACAGCCATGGAGTGGCATTCTGGTCGTAGTAAAGCTGTCTGTTGACATAAAATTTATCGACTACAATGAAAGCCCAGGAGCCTCCTTGCATAAACTTTTTAGTCAGTTCTGATAAAATAATTATAGCAGGTGATGTTAACATCCATGTAAATGCTTAAAATGACAGCCTCATCACCTACTATTAGATTCAATTTGCTTCTCTCAAAATGTAAATATTATCCAAATAATATAAAACATCAAATGAACAGCAGCTTTTCATGAAATTTCCTTGGCACATTCTTGCTTTCCAAAGATGAATGCTTTAGAGTATTATTGACCCCCCCCAACCTTCAATAAATGGCGAGGTGGGGCTTAAAAATGGCCAAATTATCGCTAAGTCTTCTGCAATAATAATCCCTAAGAGAGCTCTCTGATCTACTACGTCTAGTATCTGCAGCTTTTGTTCTTAAGCCTCAATTCTAGAATTAGGCTGTCTACATGTTGAGTTTTTGAAGCGAGAAGTGACCATATTTGGATAAGAGGGTAGAGTTTTAAGATATTAGCCAACGCTAGAAAACATGGTTAGCGAGGTCCACAAACTGGACAGGTGCAACTCACAGATACCTGCTAATTAGAGCTAAATAAAACATAAGAATAATCAGCATTCACCTGTGACACCACCTTAATTATGCATAACTTCATGCATTAATGCAATGTAATCCATCCATACAGTTACCATGAAGGGAGAAATTAGTTAGAGGCCAAATCTGTGTTTTTGTATCAGACTTAAACATGTTTCTTTCTGCTATCAAGTTGGGCATTTTAACAGTGGAATCTATGAGGATCAACCTTTTTTTTTTTTTTTTGTAAGTCCGCCTCATGTAGACTTTAGCGGAACTGCAGTTTTTGGCACTTCTTGTTACATTGGCTTCATTTTTCAGCCTTGAGCTATATCCCTATAACTTCCTAGCTTCTTTGATTGCCATGTCTGCCCCATGTATTTGAAACTCAGGTTCTACTTGATCTACAGTTAAAATGTCATAAGATTTTATCCAACTTAGTCAAAAGAAATATAATGGATCCAGGATGTAGTAGGCCTTCTATCATTACTAGGATAACCTCAAGTTGTCAGGATCACCTGTTAGGAAAAGTAATATCTTGTTTGTACATAAAAAAAAAGACCAATGAAGCTATTTTACATGTGAGAACAGTTACTATTGGTTTTACTGAATAATGCAACACCCTGGGAGTTGCAAATAGGAATAGTAACAAAGCTGATAAGCTCAAGAGCATCTTGAACATTAGGATACAGTTGTGGGCAAGAACAAAATAGAAAGGAGTTGCAATTGCTAAGCTTTACTATACAAAGTGACAAAGTATGGCTGGTTGTCCAGGAGGAATGGGGCTGCCTATCCTGCAAGTGAGAGGAGGATAACATTTGTTTCAGCAGTAACCTGAAGATCAGGCTTATATCCCTTGATTCCCCTTGACTTTCTGTTTGTCATACATTCTGTGGCTCATGTATGTTTCAACAAGTCTGTACAAAAATGTTCAGGCAATAAGTATGTGAGTTGAACTGCATGAGAAAATGGAAAATATAAGTATCAGTTTTTACATTTTAAACTTGTGTAACATAAATCAAACAGAGGAGGGAAACTGGGAGCCAAATTTTTGGATTCTGTCCTTCTGTATCTAGCTTTCTTTATATTTTATTATTATTGTCCTCCCCTCAAAAAACAAAACAAAAATACCCCCCAAAATCCCAATAATTTATTCTTCATCACATTGAAAATCCATTCAATACAGGTATTCTCCTAATGTTGTCTGTTGTCCAGATAATGTTAATAAGGTAACTGACTGAAGAAGAATATAGTAAAATATGTATTTAAAAACATAAATTTGATCATTATTAAATATTAGCACAACCTACATGTGTTTATTCTCCTCAATTTTTAAGATCTCCTGATTTTACTTGTTTTATTTCATTGATTTTAGCATTCTAGTAGAAATACCGTACAATAAGCATACTGCTAAAAATGATTTGGTGGGTCATTTTTTTCCAGTCATATTACTAAATTAAATTACATGAACACACAATGTTCAGCTTTGATTGGTATAACTTACCACAATGTCCCTGCTGTTAAATGTTACAATCTGTCAACCAGTTATCACGGTTAATTTGGGGCAAAAGTATGAGCTTTAGTTATCTCTTATCTTTAATAAGACTCTTTTTAGTAACACTAGCTAGACTGCAATAAAGAAAATGTATCCACAACAACTAAATATCATTAACATAACTTGGGAGCCAGATTAGATCACCTAAGGGTTCCGGTGCTGTGACCGGTTATTTTGTTGTTAGCTATATAATGAGGTGGACAGGAAAACACTCACTGCATACGCCTGTGCATGCTCTATATTTTAAATGTATAAGTGCGTTCACACAGAACTGAAGTTCACTGTTTGTAGCCAGTATGGATTACTAAAAGTGGCCAAAAAGCACCATGTTTTCCAATAGTGCCATGGTTTCCATGTAGGAAAAAGATAAGTCATCAGCCCCAATGGCAATGCTGATTAGCTGGCTAACAGAGGGAGATTTTTATCAGGCATTTTCTTTTAAATGTTTTGTTTTCTCTCTAATTGCCCATTGCTACATTAGAAATGTAGAAGTTTTTGTACTTTATCAGTCGGAGTTGAGATATTTTGGGATAAATGCCCTCAGAACACCAACCAAAACTCCAACTAACTTCAAGTCCATCTGTACTGGTACTCTAAATGATGACTAATTGAGTCTAATTTTTGGCGTGTGTACCCCACTACATTTCAGAGGAAAAGAGTGCACTTCACTACATTTACTTTAAATATACATCTTTATTTGCTTGTTTCAAATTAAGATTTGAAAAATTATAATGTATGAGTATAGAAATGTTGTGTATCACTGTTATTGTTTAAATAGTGTGTGTGTATATAGGAGTAGAACTGAAACACTGGAAAACATAGATTTAGCTTTTTAAATGTACAAATTTACTGCTTTAACTTTTATCATATTTGATCATTTAGCAGATTGTCTGCTCTGGTTAAGTAAAGTAAGAACTGTGACGGTGTCACTTTGAGACCATTCTACAAACTTCTACTAATTCTACAAACCATTTCCTTCAGGTAAAAAGACCATTTACAGTTTAGATTAGGGATGTAAAATAAAAATTCTCAGGATTTTGAATGCCAGGAGTGTTATCAGTTGCCTGTCAGCAAAACAACTCCAGCAGAATAGAGCATCTCTCTGGCTGACGCAATCTAGCAGTAACTGATAACTTGTCCTTGTTGAAAATGCCACAGCAATATTTCAACCATCCTACTAGAACAATATGTTAACTGTTCTTTCAGGTTTGTGTGAACTACTTAATGAAATGTCGTAGAGTATCAACTGTGATGGAAGGTCCCGGTCTGTTAGAGAAGATGATAATCAAACAGTAACCAGTTCTGTGCAGGGAGAATGTGTGATGTGTATTTAGTCATCCTCCTCATCACTGTCTCTCATCCTGATGCCCAGCTGGCCATCACCTTCCTTGACAGCCAGAGTAGCCTCCTCCATTGTCAGCCTATTGTAGATGGTCTCATAGCTTTTGTTGTTCAGCGTGCCATCCAGGACACCCTGCAGCCTGAAGTCACGGTAGGTCTTCTGTTGAGGTGAGAAATAGATAAAAGAAAAGGGATAGAAAAAAACCATAAAGCATCTTTGGAATGTAGTAAGCAGGAGAAGGTGTGTGCTATTCACTGTTTGAAAGGACAAAAGCAGGAAGATTGAGGCCCAAGGACATGCAGAGTCTTTTATGTGCCATACCAGGAAGACAGACTATGGCAACTAAGAATGTTTTCATCTTATGTCAGGGGCTATTATAAATCCTTGTCTCGTTGCTTTCAAGTTAAACTCTGTATATTAGCAACCAATGAAAAGATAAAGGCAGCTGGAAGCAGCAACAGCACACGGTTGAGCAGTTTTTTACTTCGTGTTTCCCTGCCTCTTCATACTGCTTTCAAGGACACTTCACTGTGGGTTGATTTGTCTTTATTATTTCTTCCTTTCCCTTTTTGTCAGTTCTGACTGTTTTTACACGAATAAGCCAGATTATAAGATGTTCCTTTACCCGAGTGGAGCCAGCCTCAGGTTATTCACTTACAATTTTCTTTTAAAACATTTAAGAAAAGATACTGTTAGCAAGTAATTTTGAATGACAAACAATTCACTTTTGAAAAATGGTCATTTTGGTCTCTAATATGGCCAATGGTCTAGACTTGGTCTCTATTAAATACTTAACATTTGTTTACCTTAATAATCTTGATGAGTGTTTTCAGCTGGTACATGTGCAGCTGTAGGTCGAGCCTGTCAGTCAGCCAAACACATACCACCTTCATGGAGCCAGTGTACCATTGCTGTAAGAAGCACAACCAAACCAAGCAGGACAAACATATTTATGAGAAGAGAAAACAATAGACAGGGGTAAGAATATGACCCAAACTATCAGTTGTAGACATCAATCACAATTTGGCTGCTTCGATTTTAACCTACCTTTCAATATGTAAAGTTAGGTCCATAAGTATGTGGACAATGACACAAGTGAATTTTAAAATCAAACAATCAAGATTTGATTGAAATGCAGACTCAGCTTTATTTCAAGGGGTTTAACAAATGTTTTGCAACTATTTAGAGATAACATCCATTTTTATACATAGTGTTTATCTGATTTTCAGACACTCAAAAGAAATTGGGCAGACTAAAAGAAATTTAAATATAAGATTATTTTTAATACTTTGATGAAAATCCATTGCAGTCAATGATTGCCTGAAGTGCAGAACTCTTGGACAACACCAAATGCTACATTTCCTTCCTTGAGATGCTCTGCTAGACATTTACAGCATTCAATTTTGCATTTAAAAACCAAAAAGCATACTAAATTGGTTTGAGATCAGGTGATTGCTTAGGTATTAATTTTCTGACCTGACTTACAGTATGATTTTGATCATTAGTGCTGTCTGATTAGTTTTGCAACATTTGGCCGAATCTGCAGAGTATAGCTCTGTGCATGTCAGAATATTTCTTCCTCTTCTTCCAGCTCTGTTCAGGGGCTGCCCCAGTGGATCATTTGCCTCCATCTCACAATCTCCCTAGTATCCACCTCTGTCATACCAAACCTCTTCATCTTCTTCTTCACTACATCCATGAATCTTCATCATGAGTCTTCCTCTTTACCTCCTGCTTGGCAGCTCCATATTCAGCATCCTTTGTCAAATATATCCACTATCATTCCCCTGCACATGTCCAAACCATCTCAGCCTCACCTCCCTAATGTTGTATCCAAACTGCTCAACATGAGCTATCCCTCTGATGCATTCATTTCAAATATTGTCCATTCCTATCACTCCCAAGGAAAGCTTTCACATCTTCATCTCTGTTGCCTCCAACTCAACTTCCTGTCTTTTTTTTTAGTACCACTCCATCTCCAAACTGGCAGGTCTCACTACCATATGGAATACAATATGGGAGAACTATGGTTTCTCTTTCTAGTCTAGTTTCTTTTTGAGTCCTTGTCAGTTCTCTAGCTGTAACCTTTTGGATCAACTGAAGGCTTTTAGAACAACCTGATAATAATGAATTACAGTAGTCCACCCTAGACGTAATAGATGTATGAACTAGTTTTTCAGCATCAAACTTAATTTAGAGATAGTGTAAATGCAAAAAGAAGTCCTACATATTTGTTTAATGTGTGCATTGAAGAACATACAGTACCAGGCGAAGGTTTGGACACACATTCTAATTTAGTGGTTTTTCATTATTTAAAAATTGTTCGGCATTGGACTGACTTTAGCATTAATGAAGACAAATCATACTGAAGAAAGACAGTACATACGGGTAATGATTTAGTAAAAATAAAGTTGTTAACCAAACCAAAATATGTTTTATATTTTAGATTCTTCAATGAAGGCAGCTCTTGCTTGACGATCGACAGCTTTGCACATCTTGGCATTTTCTCAGTCAGCTTTATGAGGTAGCCACCTGGAATGGCTTTCAGTTAACAGCTGTGACTTAGAGTTAATTTCTTGAATTTCTTGCCTTCTTGGTGTGTTTGAGACTATCAGTGGTGCTGTGAAGAGGTAGAGTTGGTATACAGTTAGTAAGCTTATTTGAGGAATGTTCTAATCCATATTATGGCAAGAACTATGCAGCTAAGTATAGAAAAAACGACAGTCCATTATTACTTTAAGAAATGAACGTCAGTCATTTTGAGAAATTCCAAGAACTTTGGAAGAATCCTTAAGTGCGGTCGCAAAGACCATCAAATGTTATGATGAAACTGGCTCCTATCAGGACAACCGCAGAAAAGGAACACCAAGAGTTACCCCTGTTGCATAGATTAGTTCATCAGAGTTATCAGCCTCAGAAACCACAAGTTAACAGCACGCAAGATAAGAACCCACCTAGATGCTTCACAGAGTTAAAGTAGCACACACATCTCAACACCAACTGTTCAGAGAAACCTGCGTGAATTCTGGTCAAATTGCTGGAATGAAGCCACTTCTAAGGAAGAACAACAGGAGGAAGAAAATGGCTTAGGCCAAGAAACACAAGGAATGGACATTAGACCAGTGGAAATCTGTCCTTTGATCTGGTAAGTCCAAATTTGAGATATCTGGTTTCATACGCCATGTCTTTGTGAGATACAGAAAAGGTGAGTGGCTGGTTCCTGCATGTGTAGTTCCCACCATGAAGTATGGAGGAGGAAGTGTGATAGTATGGGGCTGCTTTGCTGGTGATACTGTTGGTGATTTATTCAAAATCCAAGGCACACTTAACCAGCATGGCAACCACAGCATTCTGCACTGCCATCTGGGTTTGTGCTTAGTGGGACCATCATTTGTTTTTCAACAGGACAACGACTCCCAAACATACCTCCAGGCTATGTAAGGGCTATTTGACCAAGAAAGAGGGTGAACTGTTGCACCAGATGACCTGGCCGCCACAATCACCTGATCTAAACCCAACTGAGATGGTTTGGGAGGAGTTGGACTGCAGAGTAAAGCAGCCAACAAGCGCTCAGCACCTCCTTCAAGACTGTTGGAAAACCATTTCAAGTGATTACCTTTTTAAAGCAAAAGGTGTGTACTTTGAAGAATCAAAAAATCCTAAATATATTTTGGTTTAACACTACATGATCCCTTATGTGGTCCTTCATAGAGTGGATGACTTCAGTATAAATTTACAATTTAGGGGGGAAAAAAAAGCACTGAATGAGAAGGTGTGTCCAAACTTTGACAGGTACTGTGTCGTGGTCAAAAATGACTCCAAGATTCCTCAAAGTGTTACTGGAGGCTAAGGTATTGTCATCCAGAGTTGGTGGTTAGACAACATGTTTCTAAGATTTATAGAGTTGAGTACAGTAACCCCAGTTTTATCTGAATTTAGAAGCATGAAATTAGAGGTAATCCAAGTCTTTATGTCTTTAACCTCCTAAGACCCTGCATGCTCATATGGGGGCATTTGATTTTGGCTTAGCTGCACCGTATACTTCATCCTGCTCAATAGTGTTAGGTCACGTTGACTTTATTGTGTTATGCTGAAAATAAAACCACTGTCCCCTTCTGAGGATTTTTTTTTTTTTTTACAACAGTAAGTACACGTACAACTTCCTGTTCAAAGATGAAGCTTAGTTTTTATACATATCAGCTCCATATAATCATAAATATCTAGGAGAAATTAAAAATGCTTTGCAAACAGGACTTCAGGTCTCAGGAGGTTTAAACATTCTTGCAGTTTAACTAGTTGTTGTGTATTATCTTGCTTCATGAATAGATAAAGATGGATACAGCTGCATAGCAAAGAAAATGTATGCTATGCCTCTAATAATACTGCCTAGGTGAAGCATGTATAGTGTAAATAGAATTGGTCGTAGTACGAAACCCTTTGGTAGTTGTAGCAGTTTGACCTATTTTTAATACCAAAACAATCAACTTGGATAAAACCCTGCAACGGACTTATGTATCACACTGACATATGAACCAGGACAATTCCAAACACAAACCACTCAAAACTGTAACAAAAAGAGTCCACAATTTCAGCTAACTCAGTCCAGTTTCCAATTAATCAGTTCATTCATAAAGAAGAAGGGAAGGGGGGGGGTAATGACATGCAGCCTCTTTCTCATGCCTGATTGGCTTAGCCCACATGTGTCAAACTCAATTATATTCAGCCCGAAAGATAATTTCATAAGGCTATTATTAATGGCCTGCAGGTAATTGTCACTCCCACCACTTATACTACAGATCCCGCAATGCACTGCAACAGATGCTGCGCAGGCCAAGACCTGTGCACTAACCCGTTTTCCTGTGTTTCCAATGACACATTAATCAGTCAATGGATAAAAGTGTCCAGGATGACACTGGTGCGAATGTCTCTGAACAAACAATCAGAAACAGACTTCATGAGTTTGGCCTGTGCGCCCCACATCCTTTAGAGGGCCCTGTGCCCACTGTCTGGCACCATGGAACCTGCCATAGAGTACCAGATTTGGCAGGTCCACCAACCTGTGCTTTTCACAGATGCGAGCAGATAAACACATGTGCCAAACATGAAATGGTCTGGAGAAGCTATGGAGGAAATGATGCTCTTTGTAACATCATTTAGCATGACCAGTTTCGTGGGTCAGTGATGGTCTGGGAAGGAATATCCATGGAGGGATGCACAGACTTCTACAGGCTAGGCAATGGCACAAGTACAAAATAATTTGATCTATTTTGCAATACCATCTGGAAAAGCATCTGATTGGCAACAGCTTAATTTTTCAGTATGACAGTGATCCCCAAAACACTCCCAGTGCATTAAAACATATCTGAATGGGAAAACGCACAATGATAGGTTGGCCCCCCCAGAGCCTGGATCTCAATGTTATTGAAGCAGTGAAGGATCATCTTAACAGACAATGGAACAAAAGGTAGCCAACATCCAAAAAAGAGCTTTGGAATGCCCTTTAAGAATTATTCCTGAAAACTAGTAAAGAAATTATAAGAAAGCTTTGCTGAATAAATCTAAGCTTTTTGAATAATTGAGTTATTCGAGTTACTCATTGGAGCCCTAGGCCCAAGCCAGGATAAAAAGGGAGCATTGTATTCAGAAGGGCATCCAGTGAAAACAATCTTTGCAAAAAATCATACTGGCCAGGTCATGTTTGTAAATGAGAACTGGTTCTCCAACATTTTACCTGGTAAAATAAAGGTTAAATAAATAAAATAAGTAAAAATGCACATTATCAAGAATGAGATTTCCATACCATATTGTTTTGGGCCTGGGTTAACAATGGCCATCTCTGGAGTTGTTTAAGCATGGTGTTAATGGGAACTGTGCTACTGTTGGCTGAAGACATAGAAGAAGGAAAGGGGGAAGGCGTGTGGACAATAGGAGAGTAGAGATTTTCAATTCATTTTATTTATACATTTTATTTATATAGTGCTAAATCAGAACCGTCACCTCGAAGCACTTATATTTTTTGCAAAGTAAAGAACCTACAATAATACAGAGAAAACCCCAACAATCAGATGACACCCTATGGGGAAGCGCTTGACAAGAGTGGGAAGGAAAAACTCTCTTTTAACAGAAAAAACCTCTGGCAGAACCAGGCTTAGGGAGGGGCAGCCATCTGCCACAACTGGTTGGGGTGGGGGAGGGAGACAGGACAAAGACATGCTGTAGAAGAGAGCCAGAAATTAATTTTAAATTTAGAAACTATATTGTGCATGTAGGAGACCAGATAGAAGGGAAGCAAGGCCAAGAGTGCTGGAGATGGATTTAAGCTGTTCTACCATGGTGTAGATAGGAAGAGAAATGGGGTAACCTTGAAGGAAGAGTATGTGAACAGTGTTGCGGAAGTGTCAGAAAGGATAATGAGTTTGAAGCTGGAAACTGAAGGGATGATGTTGAATGTTGTCATTGCGTATCCCCCACAGGTTGGATGTCAGAACAGTAAAAGGAATTCTGAGTAAGTTAGATGAAGTGGTGGAGAGTGTCCCCAGCAGGGAGAGAGTGCTGATTCGAATAGATGTTAGTGAATGGAACAGAGGAGACGAGGATGTGTTGAGTAGGCATGATGTTGAGGGAAATGTGGAAGGACAGATGGTAGTGGATTTTGCAAAAAATGATGTAAATAGCCATAGTGAACACTTAATTCAAGAAAAGGGAGGACAATAGGGCGACATATAAGAGCAGAAGAAGATGCACACAGGTGGACTACATCTTAGTTGAGACAGGCTCTGAGTGGTAGGGAAGAATTACCAGATCACTGGGAAAGTGGAGCTTAAGTGGTGATGTAAATTGCCAAGAAAGTGTCTGACGTCTTCTCTGGACAGGGGAAAGAGGACAAGGAGACTTGGTGGTGGAATGAGGAAGTACAGGAAAGTATTCAAAGGAAGACGACAAAAAAGTGGGACAGTCAGGGAGATGAAGAGAATAGAGAGCGCTCCTGGGAGGCAAGGTATACAGCAAAGAGCTAGGTAGCAAAGGCAAAGGAAACGGTTTATAGCGAGTTATATGTGAAGCTAGACACTAAGGAAGGAAAAAGGACTTGTATCGATTGGCTAGGCAGAGATCAAGCTGAAAAGGATGTGCAACAGGTTAGGGTGATGAACTAACAAGTGAAGAGAATGTGTTGAGAAAATATAAGGAGTACTTTGAGGAGCTCATGGACGAAAAACTGAATCTGGATGAAAACTGAAACTGGATCTTGCTGGCTGCCTGGCTGGGATCGGGTTGTGCCTCTGCTGGGTCTTGGCAAGGGCCCTAGGTGACCTTCTGCCATGTTTCTGCCTTGGCACACAGGTGTCCATTACTTCTTGGCCTTTGATGTAGGTTGCAGCCACTTGGGGTCTCTGAGCTCTGGCCACTTGGGTTCTTATCACCATCCTGTGTGATGTTTGGACTTGGTTTCTGCTAGTCTCATTATCCTTGTTTAGGTGTCTGGATGCTGGCTTTTACTGAGGTGCTTTTTGCTGGTGACTTTTTCTAAAAAAATTCTCTCTGATAATGAGTCAACTGCACCACTTTTGATTTGGGAAAGATCACATATTTGTCCTTACATCTCCATGGATACAGGCACATATGCGCACATGCGCACACACACTCACACTCAAAAGGGGGGCGCTAATGATGTAACAAAAGAATACCAGGTGACAGGTGTCTCAACCTTCAGTTTCCTACCTGTTCCAGCTACATGACCAGGGTACCTGTCAATATTTTTCTCAGGCCCATTTATAAAAAATATTTAAAAACAACAAGAAAAAAAATCAGCTCAAGGGAAAAGGATGGAATGGAGAGTGGGCAGAGGAGGAGAAGAAAAAAAGACACTGGATGGAGGTATGTATGTACAATACACATATTATCATAATTGAAAATATTGACTCAATATTAATACATAAATATAACATACACATAAATCTATTTTAATTAGAGGCATAATAATTATACAATGAATTGCCAATTTTCTGAGAAATTTCACAACATTAATGCCTGCAGTTTTGCTACAGGTTTGTATACTATTAATTAAGTGTCCTTAATAAAACACATAATAGTAAGTGAGGGGCAAATAATATGCTAAAAGAACAATGGGTCATAGAAGTCAAAAAGCAACATTTGGTAGTGTATATATCTAAACCAGTCATTATCTGCAGCTATATTTATGTATACATGAATCCATATCCATACATACATATATACAAATAGAAACACACACACACACACACACACACACACACGCACAAGGACTTTATTAAACATATCCCTGACTTTGTAGCATTAAAATTAATAAACCATGCAAGGTTCTGTGGACTAGATTTTCTAGTATGGATAAAGTGACCTTAGACTACTGGAGCACATTTCTGCCAAACGCTTTCTCACGTCTGTTTTTGAAATTGACAAGAAAACAGCTTGAGGAGCATCTTTGAATATTTTTCTTTTCATTGACTAAAATATCCCTGAAAAGACAATAAATAAAAACTATATTATCTTAATTTAGCTACAGATTCTCTCTGAACAAGGATGGTTTATGCTTTTCCTGTGTGTTCGCCTTCAGATTGGTTCACATGTTAGCCGTTTGCTTGCTGACAGATCTAAAATGTCTTGCTTTAGTCCTGCCGACAACACTACAATGCAAGGTCAAAGGAGAAGAGCCAACAAAAGGGCAAAACTCAAAGAGGGTAAAACATTTATTTATTCAAAGACACAAATTTACTGGTAAAATCCTGAATACTGCACGTCAAGGATAGAGTTCAGGGCTCTGCATTGAACTTCAAAGAGCTGGAAAAAAATCAGGTTCCCTCTTTGTAATTTTCATTAAATGATCTTCCTTCACACCTTCCACCAACAAGCCACAGCTGCAGGAAAATCAAACACACCTTTTCTCACCTGAAGAGCAATCCTCACTTACAGCAGCATTCAAAACATTACTGGTAAAATGCACACACTGGGTGGCTTTATTCAGTTACCAGTCTTATAAGAATACTTGCGGAAATTGCTCTGACACAGTAATGACCCGTAATATTCAGATCTGCTCAGTGAGATGTCTGCAGACTTAATTCTGTACAATGACAAGGACTGTAATTACCTTCCAATTTAAAAGAGAAAAACAGTCCAAAGGTTTTTCACGCACTTGACAAAAGCCAAAACATGTCCATGATTACTCAGTGGTCATGCAAATATTTGATTCATTCTATTGTGAGTGCAACCTGTAATCTCCTACATACTGACTCCTAATTATACCAAAGTAATGATGCAGTTTTTCCACTGAGTCTAAGCAGTTTAGCCTCGAGAAAATACAAAAAAAAGGTGAACTTACAAATGAGGGTTTAAGTTCAATCACAGTTACTGATTTCATTATTTTTTTATTCCAGGCTGCATTAAACATTTGCTCTCTTTAAAAGTTTAATCTTCTTATCTGGAAAGTTATCACACAATCAGAAATTCTGCATCTTTTCATCAGTTTCTTAGGAAGAAAATAAAAAATCACATATTTTAGATAGTAAAAATGTGTTTGCCAAAGTCGGCTTACTTGTTATGCAAGATTCAACAGGGGCTTTAGATTGCTAATTTGGTTAATTTAGGTTGTGGACCATATTAATTTGGAACAAAAAGTATGGAAATTTGTGTTTGTTTGTTTGTTTTTTATGTTGAGGTGCACAGATGAGTATGTGGGATGCTGTTTGGCATTGGCAGAAAAGATTTGGTAAGTTTTTCATGGGCACAACCCACATACTCAACTGTGCTCCTCAACCCACAAATGCATTTTCCTTACAAATGTGGCACCATTTAAGGGGAAATTGTAACAACAAAGAAATAATTAACCAAACACAAACATCCTTACATTTTGTGCTTTTTTTTAATTATTGCAGTTTTACATAGAATAGAATAGCTTTATTGTCATTACACGTCACATATAATGAAACTACAGGTGCTTCTCCCATTGTGCAGCAATATAAGTATATAGAAACAGAAGAGAATCGACAAATAAAACATAAATAAAAGTCTTTGTACACATCTGTTTATGCAATATTTATATAACTAAGGAATTATTTACACAACTAAGGAATTTCCACAGCTACAGAAAAATATCATAATATACTTATCAGGAACATGTATTTATTGTGTTACATTATAGAATTTTTAGGCATAATATAGGCTTTATAAATATATAACATAATGAGTGGTCTGACTGGGTTGTAGACACTGACACCAAACCATTGAAAGCTTTATGAACCAAACTAGGATTTTAAAGATAATTCTGTATTGAACTGGGAGCCAATGAAGGATAATATGGTCAAATTTCTATACACATGGAAGGACTCTGGCTTCTGCATTCTTAATGAGTTTAAGTCATCCTAATCCTACTGATGATTTGAATAACCCTGCTAATGGAGCATTACAGTAGTTTAACTTGGTTGACACAAATGCACGGACAATTTCTCAGTTAGTTTGAGATAATTTTCCAACTTCTGATATACTGTTTATTAAGTTTTAGAAAGCAGTTCTGGTAACCTTTTTAATATGATTACCAAAAAGATGTAGCAGTTCCTGACTTTTTGGAGAATTCACTAAAAATATGAATTTTCTTTCTTTTGACATTTTGTTAAATTTATTGCAAGATTGTAATATATGTAGTATACCTTTTCCTGTTATTTCTGTCTTGTCTCTGTTATGTTATAAAAGTTTCAAGACGAACATATGGAAATGAAATTCAAATATATCAGAGTTATTAAGTTGATAGAACAATCACTGAAATTAGAAATCCCTATACGGATAAAATCTGTTATAAACCAAAAGATATAAAATAATCCTTTGAGTGGAATAGGCTGTATGGTCAACTCAAAACAATTGATCCGATAACACTGAAAAGTTTTCTGGAATCTTTGGATTTGCCATCAGTAGGCAAGGAACAAAATCAGTTAACAACACAGAAAATTACACTGCTCAAAAAAGTCACTTTTTAGTCAGAGTATAACATTAAGTCAAGTAAACTAGGATATTGATCAGGTCAATTAATTAGCAAAGGGTGTTATTAATCATTTTCAGCATTTTCTTTTGGGGGGGGGTGGCCACAGTGGCTTTATTGACAGTGTAGCTTTGACAGGAAGGCGGGAGAGGACATGTGGGAAAGAGTGACAGGCTGGACCTCAAGCCTGCGCTGCCTGCTTTCGTGGCAAGCATGGTCGCCTGCTCCAATACTGAGCCACCCTGGCGCCCCAGCTGGTTTGGTTTTAATGAAATTAACAATGAGTGCAGTAGTAGTAGGCAACAATGAGACATCCCTCCAAAAAGGAATGGTTTTACACATGGAGGGCACTGAAAATTTTCCCCTCCTCATCTTTTCTGACTGTTGTTTCACTAGTTTTGCATTTCACTAGGGTCAGTGTCACTACTGGTAGTATCAGGCAACACCTGGACACTACAGAGGCTGCAAGGGTAGTTCAACTCCACCAGGGTGGCACATCAATATGTGCCGTTGCCAGAAGGTTTGCTGTGTCTCCCAGCACAGTCTCAAGAGCATGGAAGAGATTTCAGGACACGGGCAGTTAATCTATGACAGCTGGACAGGGCCATGGAAGGTCCTTAACCCATCAGCAGAACTGGTGTCTGTGCTTTTGTCCAAGGAGGAGAAGGATCAGCACTGCCAGAGCCCTACAAAATAACCTCCAGCAGGCTACCAGTGTAAATGTCTCAGACCAAATAATCAGAAACAGACTTCATGAGCCTTAGGGCCCTACATCTTCTAGTGGAACCTCAGGCTTACTGCCTGGCACCATGGAACCCGAGTGGCATTTGCCACAGAATACCAGAATTGGTGGTCCACCGCTGGTGCCCTGTGCTTTTCACAGATGCGCACATGTGCCAGACCTGAAAGGGTCTGGAGCACAAGTGGATGGGAGGGTTAGAGAATGGTACTCGAAAGGTACACTCCTGATCAAAATCCACATATATACCACATATAGGTAATAAACACCTGTTTCAAAATCTTAAGACCAGTTAAAAAAATTGCAAGAATTTGCATTTTCACTATTGGATCTTAAGAAGGTTCTAAGTAGAGCTTCACAATGCTAAAAGAAGAAATCGGCGCAAGAGACAAAAACTTTTGAGCAGGGAATCTTTTGAAAACTGCATTTACACTCAAACATGATTTTTTCAGCTGATCAAAAGTTTAAGACCATAGCCTTTAAAAGCCAAAAGCTGTGCAAAAATCTCATCTGTATTTCCAGTCGTCTACACTTTCAAGACCTCCTGATGGCAAAAGCAAAAAAGCTCACTGACTTTGAATGTGGTAGGATTGTTGAGCTGCATAAACAGGGCCTCTCACAACGTGTCATCGCTGCTGAGGTTGGACGCAGTAAGACAGTCATTTTGCATTTTTTAAATGATCCTGAGGGTTATGGAACAAAAAAGTCAAGTGGTAGACCCAAAATAATTTCACCAGCGCTGAGCCGCAGAATCTGATTGGCTGTCCGTCAAGACGGGACGATCCTCTACCCAAATTAAGGCCATTACTGGTGCTGACTGCAGCCCAATAACCATCAGACGGCATCTGTGAGGGAAGGGCTTCAGAAACAAAAAACATCTTCAAAGGCCACGTCTTCTTCAACGCCACAAAATTGCCCGTTTGGACTTTGCAAGGGTTCACCAAACATGGGACATTGAAAGGTGGAAGAAAGTTGTCTTCTCTGATGAGAAAAAATTTAACCTTGATGGTCCTGATGGCTTCCAGCGTTACTGGCATGACAAGGAGATCCCACCTGAGATGTTTTCTACACGGCACAGTGGGGGGGGCATCATGATTTGAGGTGCGTTTTCCTTCAATGGAACAATGGAGCTTCAGGTTGTGCAGGGGCGTCAAACAGCAGCTGGCTATGTGGAGATGTTGCAGCGGGCATCCCTCATGACTGAGGACCCTCGTCTGTGTGGTAATGACTGGGTTTTTCAACAGGACAATGCTGCAGTTCACAATGCGCGCCTGACAAAGGACTTCTTCCAGGAGAATAACATCACTCTTTTGGACCATCCTGCATGTTCCCCTGATCTAAATCCAATTGAGAACATTTGGGGATGGATGGCAAGGGAAGTTTACAAAAATGGACATCAGTTCCAGACAGTGGATGCCCTTCGTGAAGCCATCTTCAACACTTGGAGCAACATTTCCACTAGCCTCCTGGAAACACTGGCATCAAGCATGCCTAAACAATTGTTTGAAGTGATCAACAAGAATGGTGGAGCTACTCATTACTGAGTCCTTTTTTGACACTTTGATTTCTGGTTTTTTTGGGTGGGGGGGGGTTCAGGTTTTTTTGAGCTATGGTCTTAAACTTTTGATCAGCTGAAAAAAATCATGTTTGAGTGTAAATGCAGTTTTCAATAAATTCCCTGCTCAAAAGTTTTTGTCTCTTGCGCCGATTTCTTCTTTTAGCATTGTGAAGCTCTACTTAGAACCTTCTTAAGATCCAATAGTGCAAAATGCAAATTCTTGCAATTTTTTTAACTGGTCTTAAGATTTTGAAATGGGTGTTTATTACCTATATGTGGTATGTTTTAGATCAAAATGAACTTAGACACCTTTTTACACCTCAGAGAAACTTATAATATGAAGAAAAGTGATTTATATAGATACTTGCAACTCATAAATTACTTTGATAAACATACTAAAATTACAGTGGAATCTGACATGGGCCTCAATATTTGGTTTCAAAAGGCTGGTTTCAAGACTGTATGTAGGCAATCAGTTAACCTTTCTCTAGTGTCAAACTCAGTCACGGAACAGGCCAAAATTGAAAACACAGGTTAAGTTGTGGGCCAAACAGGATTGGCATTTATTGAACAGTCTAAAACTGAAAATATTTTAATCAGCAATATGAATTTGAAAGGCCATAATACAGCAACTTTTCCTCAACACATTAAATAAAATATAATATTTTTCTTCAAAAATACCATCAGCGAAAATGAGAACATTTCAAGCTGATGAAAGTTTGCAAATTTCTTTTTTGATGTGATATCAGAAAAAAGTCCAGAAACAAGAAACAAGAAGCTGTTCCATTTTCTCTTTTATTCCATTCCTTTCTTACTTCCCATGAACTGAAATTTCCTCAGGCAGCTCATTGCACCTCTGTGTGATAAGGCACGTCACCAAATTCAGAAGGTATTTCATCAAGGAAAGACTGAAACTGCCAGTGATTTAAATCTTTGCCTCTTATAAAGCTCACTCTCTGTGTTACAGTTCTTAATGACACGTTCTCTCTTCAGGACTTCGCTGCACAGCTTTTCCTGGTGTGTGACGCGTGATGCACTGTCAGCTCACCTGTGCAGGTCTCTCCCTGCATCTTCTCCCGCATCTGTCCCACAATTTCACTCTTTCCTCTGCACATCGCAGGCATGGACAAGAGATGCCAGCAAACAGGCCCTTTGCCTCCGACCTGTTGTCAAATTCCACTTTTCATTTGGCCAATTCTGGGGGTCAGGCTCGCTTAAATGTCGCTGTAAAACAGTGTTGACTGGTGTTTTTTATCAGCTGTCATGGCAATGCATGGGAAAACGGGTTAGCGCACAGGTCTTGCCCTGCCCGGCAGCTGTTGCAGTGCATAGTGGGATTTGTAGTATAAGTAGTGGAAGCACTATTTACTGGCAGGCCATTAATCATAGCCATATTAAATTATCTTGTGGACTGAATATAATTATCTCGGGCCAGATCCAGCCTGTGGGCCTTGAGTTTGACACGTTTGTTAGGGTCAGCACTGACCCGTTTTCAGGTTTTAAATGCATAAAAGCACCATTTAAATCTGTTTATTGCATGCAAGGCTTTTTGAATTTGTCAGGAACCTTTATTTAAACAAAACAAAACAAAAATCTATTTCACTAAATTTTAAAATATTCTGATCAAAATAATGACCTTTGTGGTGTTAGGGTCGGTTTGGACTCAGTTATAATATGAGATTATAAAACAATAATTAGTGCCAGAACTGAGCGCATAAACACACTGGAATGCCGAGTACTTGGATACTTGGTGTTCTTCTCGCTGGAGTGTACAGATCCAGCAATGAGGCCACTGATAGTCTCTGAGACACGTCAACAAGCAACAATATTATCTGGACAACAATGCCACTTCAGACCTTTCCAATGATATCAAGAGTCTTTAGATTTGACAACAGCGATAGTAAAGCAAAATCTGACAAGCTTGCTTCCATCAGGGATGTCTGGGAGAGATGTGTGCAGCTCCTTTCACTGATGTTCAACCCAGGGCCAGAGGTGAGAGCAGATAAATGTTTTACCCCTTTTCATGAAAAATGCCCCTTTTGGCAATACATGCCCAGCAAGCCTGGAAAATATGGCATAGAAAGCTGGACAGCCTGTGATGCAAAAACTAGCTATGCTTGGAATCTACAGATTCACAGAGGCAAACCTGCGAGTGGCATTCCCAAGAATAATCAAGAAAATGTGTGTCCTTGATATGACTACTGGACTGCGGACTCACACTATCATGTGCAATAATTTCTTTACCACCTATGACCTTGGACAAGGACTTTTCAGGAGGAAACTTCCCATGGTGGGCACAGTAAAAAAACAAAGCTGCCCCCTGAAATTTAGTGGGTGAAAGACAGGGCTCCACTTTCTTTAAAATGAGCTTTAACAAACAGCAACTGTTGTTTAGTTACATGTTTTACTTTTTATTTTATATCTGCATTAAAGTTCTATTTTTGAAAGGAAAAAAAAAAAACTTTTTAGGATTTTTCTTGGAGTAAATATATATGGGTCAAAATTGACCCGTAAAACCCTAGATGTTAATATAGTTAATAATATTAAATTTTAAAAAATAAAACAAATTTACTTTAGTGATGTGTTCTAATACTTTTCAGTAATATTAAGGTAACATAACAACCTTTTACTTATTTACAGAATTCTCTTGAGGTTCATTTTACCATTTTTTTTTAAACTGAAAGCAAGGGGTATGCTGTAAAAAGGAAGCAGCTGGGGGGCACACCGAAAACATTAAAGCCAATCTTTTCATGGATAAGGAAGCCTAACAAGGTAACCAAGTGGTAACAAACAAACTGGATGACAAACCATTGTTTTAAGGGTATTTTTTTATTTTAATTTTTTTGGCTGATTTAAGATACAGGTCAAAACTGACCCGCTAACATCAGCGATAGTAGCAGAAAGATAACACCCCTTCAGTCACTTTCAACACTTTCTATACATATATATTATAGTGTAATTTCATTTTCATAATACATAATAGCTAAGAATATGTATTTAATTATGTAAGCAGAAGATGACTTTTTTCCACCAGAATTCCTGTAACATTACCGAATGGGTTAAGCACTCTGCCCAGTACATGAAGGTTAACTGGGAGAACAAAGCGAATATTACATTGAAGAAAGAAGATTGGTTAAATATATGTAAAACAGTGGAGTTGAGTTTTTTTTTTAATCATTCCAAAAAGAATGTTTGTACAACACAACAGACTCGAATCTAGTAAATGCCGTAGACAACATGGTAATGCAGTTCCTGATCACTACTATATATTTTGGAATTGTCCAGCTATCCAGTCTTACTTGGTTGAGGTTGTAACAAAAATAAAACTTGTGCTGGGCTTTGAGGTCAATTTTAGTTTTGCTGCCACATATTTAGGTAACATATCAACTAAATTAAATACTAGGAGAAATACCTTCTTAAAATATTGCTATTACCCAGTAAAAAGACAACAACAGAGTTGGCTGGATAAGGATCCATCAATTGTAGGAGAGTGGTCGGCCATTAAGGCTATTTATGAAATGGAAAGACTTTAGTTTCCCTTAAGATTTTGTACAGACAAGTTTCAAAAGTATTGGTCAAAAATGGGTATGCCTAAGCAGTGGTTGTGCATAAAGGGAACATAGAATATTGCACTGTGTTTGTTCTCCTGTTTCTTCTTTCTTCCAAATTGTTACGCACATTACCTACTATATTTTAAAATGTATATTTTACATATGCATTAAGGTGGATGGGGGTGGGGGGTAGAGACTGAGGAAGAAAATTTTGACTGTTTTTGAACCATCTAATTTACATTTACCTACTAAATTAATTAGTTTTATGGTTTTTTTCTATGTTTTCTCTCAGCTCTCTGGTAGATTTTTTTTTGCCATCTTTATCTTTACACATACAGTATGTATGTAGGCTGACAGTGTCAAAGCATTTCATGTGCTCACTAAGAGTTGAAAAGTGTCATGATAATTCCAGTCCATTCACCACTTATGTTCCATACTAACATTTATACGTCCCGTTTCACAAGATAAACCAGCAAGTTTTAATTTATATTCATCGCATACATATAGTATATTCTGTATAAGATAGCAATGCAGTGCCATAGAACTGCAAACTTTTCAAATAGCTGTGATCGATAACCACCTTTTTGTAATAATTAAACATAAATCCCCTAATTGTTATTTTCTTTTAATAAGGAATGCAGTCATCATTTCATTTGTAAGTACAGTATGGTTCCACACAATATGTTTGCTCCAACTTTGAATCACTGAAGACGACAAAAGTTTGCTATGTTAAAAAACAAAATCTTGATTTTCACCAAAATTATTACACAATCCCACCCTAAATATCACATTAATGACACCTCAGCTGTTGTACTTACAAATGAGCAAATAAAATTGTTGCCTTCAGGAGGGTTTTCATGCATTGATTCTGGGAAATTGGACAGCAGTAACTGCTAACACACAACTCGACCCCACCAGTGTGTGGCTGGTTTGCCTCACATTATTCAAGCAAATCTGAATGCTGGATGTTTCTGCAGTGCATGTTGTCTCATTCCTTACAGCACAGATTGGTTATGCTCTTTTATTTGAGATTAATGATAGGGATGCTTGTTGTGAAGATCTGTGTTCACCTAAATTTTCACACATTTTTCTTCAGTTTAGTTTGTATCACCTCATTTTCTGCCTGCTTGTTTCCCTACACTGCCTCTGACAGTTCTTGTGTGATTCCTGAAATTTGCTGTTTTCAGCAAATAAGTCTCATCCTTTTACTCATCCTCTATGCCTCTATTATTTTCTCTTCCTTTCCCTCCCTCACAGGACATTTTTATGCTGGAACTTACATAGTATTCTAATCAGCCTTCCACTCAGTTAACAGATGCTTGAGGATGTTCAAATTATTGCATGACATCCTCTGATTTTCTGCTCCTCCTCTACTCAAGGAAATGTTTGAGTGTCTGGGAGGCAAGTTTCCAGAGTGGCTAATCAGCTGCCTGCTGGTCGCCTTGCGAGCTACGCTAACCATCGTGGAAATTGAGAATGAAGAAAGCTCCTTAATTGAGACGATTAGAGGACAAGAGTGAAAACAGATGGAGGAAATAAGTGGGGGAGGAAATCAGTGGGTATGCATTAGTCTGGTCAAAAACAGTATATATGCGATGAAAGTGGTGTGGTGGTGGGGTCTCTGATGGTGCCTAAATAATAATCTAATTTGAACATTTGACATACGAGGGGGTGCTGATAGATTCCTGGCTTTGCCCCGTTCCAGATGAAATAGAAAAATGAATGTGGGGTTATTTCACAGCCTAATATCTTAGTATGTCACTGTGCAAATATCAGGTGTTTGTGATTCTAATATCTGTTCTTTCTTTTAGTGATAAGCTGTGATGGCAGAGGCACAAGCAAGTTTCACATCATTGGAGTTAAGGGCTGTTATGAAGCTTTTGTTTCTCCAGGGAAAGACGTGTCCTTCCTGCAGCACTGTGAAAAACCTGGATATTCCATTTCAAGACCAGACATTTCACTGTTGAAGATGAAACTTGCTTGTGCTTCTGCCATCACCAATTATCGCTAAAAGAAAAAAGTGAATCCCAAACACCTGATATTTTCACAGTTAGATATGAAGATATTAGGCTGTGAAATGCCCCCAAACTCGGTTTTCTATTTCATCTGGAAGGGGGCAAAGCCAGGAACAAATCAGCACCCCCTTGTATATTCAAGCTTTTTTTTTTCTTAAAATTGCATATTCTTATTTATAAAGATGCCAGTGTTTGATTTTTTTTTTTTTTAAAGAATATATTTTACATTTTCTCAAAACAAATATCAAAGGATTCAATTATTTACTTTTATGTTTTCTTTCTAAACTGAAGATTTCTGAACTGAAACAAAACATGAGAAAGGGGGAAAAAGAGAAGAAAATCTTAAACATTTTGTTTTGAAGGCTAAATCTCAGATGGAATTAAACCTGAGATACACACTTTTTTTTTTTTTTTTAACTGCAAGCAGGTTTGTCCTTTGGCTTGTTCTCTCTTAAAGTTGAGAGGATAGAGCTGTTTGTGTATCTAAGCATGTCATGCACACGAAGATGCTCCCTGGTGAGCACTTGTACACAAACAGACAGACATGTGAGCATGCACATGTAAAAGAAAAAAAATCTGGAGTGTGTTTATAGCTGCATGTTGACATGTTTTCATCTCAGTGTTCTTTGCTTTCATAGCCTCTTTCTTCATCTTCTATAAATCCATCTAATGCTGACAAACCTTTTATTTAAATAAAAGGCACTGCAAATGTAAATGAATTTGCCTTTGACTTGCTTAGATGCATGTAAACAAAACAACTGCATACCCATATTCCTTCGCTACTGGCAGGAGGCCTGATGCTGCTGTCAAACACAGGATTTGCTTCCTTGGTTGCAAACAAAATGCGCAGGTGTGTGTGTGTGAGTTACACACTGAAGAGCTGAATGGAGACACCTCAAGGCCCTGCTGTCACCTCCTCCTTCTGGCGCATGACTGGGCGCTTCTGAGCTCTATTAGACTCACTCTCCTCAACCTCCCTTTTTCAAACACACACACACACACAAATCAGCCCAGCGCGGCTTGAACCTCAATCACAACACTCTGAACCCTTGGAGGAGGCGGTGGGTGGCAGAAATCCATCGCTCAGCTTCATGCTGCTAATGTGTATGAAGGTCTGAACCACCATGTCTGAGTTGCTGCATTAACTCACAATGGCAAGCTGAGCGTGTTTGACAACTTGCCTCTAAAATATTCTTAAAAATCTAAATCCAGGTGGGGGCGGTCGGTTATGAAAACGGACAGCATGGGATGGAGAGATGGTTAGATGGATGGATAGCTGGAGACATGAAAGTGCTTTTGGCTCCAGCAGAGCAAGCCAAAAGCTCTTGATGTTTTCTAAGTGATAAACAGGTCAACAGAAGCAGTCTGTGTTTTTGGCACTAAGTAACCTGCTGCTGCTGCTTTCAAACGAGGAGAATCAAACAGTGTAAACACATGAGTGTGAGCTCCGTTTATAGAAATTTAAAAGCATTTCGACTATACATATATATATATATATATACACACACACACACACACACACACACACACACACACACACACACACACACACACATATATATATATATATATTTATATATATAGATAGATAGATAGATATAGATAGATAGATAGATATACACACACACACACACACACACACACACACACATATATATATATATATATATATATATATATATATATAGTTAGATATATAGAGAGAGTATCCCATGAACAGATCAAACACTATGTAAAATTATCTTCAATATTTCCAAGTTTTTTTGTTTGTTTGTTTGTCTTTTTTGGGGGGGGGATGTATTGAGTGCATTTTAAAAAATTTGCATAATCATAACATTGAAAATTGAACAAAAAGCAGAAAACACATCACAGGAAACATTGAAAGTATTAAACACAAAGTTATTTGAATGCTGACCATTAAGTTTTTGAGAGCCATGGAATAGTAGTCAGACTGAATCCCAGCAGTTACGAGTAATTCCAGTGATTTCATTGTTGATAAACAGTGTGTTTGAAACCTTGATAAAATTGTTTTTTAAGAACTTGGACAAAAAACAAATCTGTGGACAATCTCTATCAGGTCTTCATCATCATAACCTAAACAATAACAAACCACCAAAACTAAAATGCAACAATATGTTGCAATGGTTATTTCATGGAGTCAGATTATCTCAATGTCTTATGTATGTTGGTGCGATCCCACACTGACTTAATGATCTTTTTGATCATTTTATAAATAATTTTTTTAGCAATTTGCCTTTATTTGAACTTGTCTTCAGTAGCAGAAGAATTAGAAACAAAAAAACCAGAAACTAACCATTTCTATTAAGTCTGAAAATAGATTGAAATCAGCAATTTAGTGACAATTCAGTGGAGGACAAAAGAATTTCCTGCTAATAGACTTTTAGATACAACTTCATCACTCTTCACCCTGTGTTTTTTTTTATGGAAGAAAGAGCTTTGATAAATAAGTGTGAAGAAGGAGACTGAAGAATGCTGCCAAAGCTAAAAGACAGACAAAACAGCAAAGGTATAGGATGTGGTCAAAGAACACAGAAAAAGACATAAAACAGAAATATATGGATAAAGAGCAGATTGGCACCCTGAAGGTCTGACAGTATTTACACCGTAAAAGCAAGCCTTAAAAAACCTAAGTCATCACAAAGTGCTTGCTCAAAGGATTGGCTGGATTTTGATCACTGGATATTAAAGTTCCCAGAAATTTCTTACATTGTGATTTAGTGCTATATAAGCAAAATTAAATAAACTGATAAAATTAGGTTAGAGCTTTTATTTGAGTGAGAACTAGATCAATTTTCCTGGTGAAACAAGTGTTGGCTGTGAAGTAGTGAGGGCAATATTAGACCTAACTTATGATGGCTCCAACACAGAAAGGGCACTAATTAAATTATATTACTGTTATTAAACATAGTTTAAATGTTTACATTACTGGTATGCTAATTATGCTATGAGTGCTGCAAGACTACATATTTTAGCAGACTCTTTTTCATGAAAAGAAACAATATTTGAGCTTTTAAATTTTAAGTGAGGAAGAAAATTGGGGGATTTGTCTGGTTCAAATGAAAAAAATAAACAAAAAACAAACAAAACAATTGTAAAGAGAATTTCTTCACATGCACTTATGTGACTAATGTGCTCTTTTTGGCTTTTGCACACACCATTTTACACATCAGCAAAGAATTCAGGCATATGGATATATTGTCATGCAAACTGGAAACACTACTTGCACTCACATTAAACACCGTCTTGATGTAGAGCTCATCACTGATGCAGTCTCGGAAGATGTCTTGGTTCTGTCGTACAAAAGTAATGTAGGTGTCAGCCAGATCCATCCTTGGTTTCTGCAGGACAGAGGGCAATGGCAGGCTTGAAGGTAACTCATAGATGGGAGAGTATGAAGATACAGAACAATGTCACAACAAGCATTTTGTTCAGCATGAAGTTAAAAATGTAGACATGGCTGGTATTTATTGTGCATAACTCAAAAAATAATAGAATACAGTTTGTGGGCACTCTGCTGGTTGTGCATGATGACCTCTGCATACATTCTAAAATGTAGAGTTTTGCATTGTAATTTAAGACACTTCCAAATAATATCATCAATGTGGGCACATGTAGCAATGCAAGCTTAGGCCCTGACTTCACATCCATTAGCCACTGTAAATAAAGAGTCTCTCATAGAAGGTTTATATCCTTGGTATTTGACAGGACATGTATGTCAATTTGTCATTCAGTCTGTACAAATCATACAAAGAGTGTGATTGTACAAAGAGTTTGGTAGCGAGCTCTTTAGCTCTAACATTTATTTGTGGAATAAGATCAGCCCCACAGTTTTTTCTTCCCGTATACTCATGGCACCTAGTGTGAAAACTTATGACTTTCTGTGTAAATACTCATGGTAGTTGCACTTTCATCTCTGCAAGAGTTGCCTTTTTTCACTCACTGTATATTTTCTCTTTTTCAGACTATTCTCTGTAAACCCTATAGATGGCTGTGCAGGAAAATCCCAGTAGATCAGCAGTTTCTGAAATACTCAGACAAGCTTGTCTGGCACCAGCACCAATGCATTGTTCAAAGTCATTCAGTCACCTTTCATACCCATTCTGATGCTCGTCTTTGAATTAAAGCAGGTCATTCTGAAAATGCCTACATGTCTAAATGTATTGAGTTGTATTCTAATCAGTAATTGGCTGATTAGATATTTGTGTTAATGAGCCGCTGCATGGGCATACCTGATGGGGTGACCAGTAACGTGACTGTAAAAAAAATAAACAAAAACTAAACAAATTAAATAAAAAAATCTAAAATGACAAACTATCATCTACACCCTGAAAATTCTTGCCACAGAAGATAGTTTAGTTTTTATTTTTAATTTAATGCAACATATTTGAGTGAAATGTTTATTCTCTGAAAAAAATTGATACATACTTGGCATGAACCCCTTTTGCCAAAATGTTCTGAAGAGTTTATATCAGATCACTGTGAAGGAAACACTTCTTGGTAGTCCTTGGTCTTCAAGTAGCTCTTTAAAGCTCTGAGGCATGTTTGGACTGTAGTATGCAAACCAGAGGATGGAGCATGTCTTTAAAGAATGTAGTGCTGCTTCTCCTAGGTCAGGTTCAGTTCAGTTCATTGCAGATGCTCAACGTCAAAGTAACAACGTAACAAATTAACAACCCCAGAAATGAATATTCCCATAACGACATTTTACCGTTGGTTTTTACTGTCATTTTCTATCCTTTAGGTCTACTTTTGTTCACAATTCTGTTATTGCCATTGATCTCTAACTGGGATTTAAACAGAATAAATGAAACAAGGGAGCACAGTCCAAACAGTCACAGAGTTCTGGTGGTCCGCCCGGCAGGCCTGACAAAACAGTTGTGGAGGCCAGTGGGGAGCGGCAGAGACTGCTGAGCTCTAGAAGCCAGTCATGAGGCCAGCAGCGCAAACATAGATATTCAGGAGGGTGGCCTCATGACTGGCAGTGAAGGTGAAGCAGTTCACGAGGCTGGCCATGTGGCCAAAGGCAACCTTCCCGTGCCATGACCAGAGGCTGACGATAAAGGTGACTCTAGCTCAGGCTCAGAACACTCAGGCGGAGCCAGACTCTCTGGCTCAGGCTCAGGACACTTAGACAGAGCTGGACTACCTGGCGGAGCTGGACGCTTGAATGGAGTCAGACCCCTCTGGTCTCTCCGGATACTTGGATGGAGCCAGACCCTCTGGACCCTCTGGACGCTTGGATGGAGCGGGACCCTGTGGACCATCTGGACCCTCTAGACACTTGGCCAGCTCGGGCCTTATCTGTCTTTGGGGTGGCCAGGCCATAAACAGACTGAAGAGGCCTGATGTTGGCAGATGCAGGTGAAACAGTCCTTGGCTGAGGCCACGCTGCACAGGCCTTTTAATTTGCCCAGGATGAAACTGTGTAGGTTGTCCTCCTGACAAGCGGCACTGCAGATGCTAAAGGCTGATGAGACGCCGCAGCAGCTGAAGACACAGACACAGAAGACTCGAATGACTGATGGGATGCTGACACTGAAGACTTAAGAGAAGCTGCAGACTCTGATGATGGAGGAGGCTGGGACCACTCCGTTGTTCACACAACCATCTTCACTGACATCTGGGGCTGCTTATGAGGGCCCACTACTGCTTCCTGAAGCTGAAGATTCAGCCAGGACTTGGCCACTTGAGGAACTGGTATGGGTGCAGGAGCAGGCCAGTACTTGCACAGATGGACTGATCCTCTGTGGCAGTGGTGTGGATGGGACTGATCCACTGTGGCAGTGATAAGGGGCTGGTGACCAGAGTAACAAGTGAGTGAGTGAGTGGCTGGCAAAAGGAACAACCTGCCAACTCTGATCTCCGGGGACTTAAGCGAAGGAGATGCTGCTGGTGAGTTAGGCAGCTGCAGTGGTGAGGCTTCTGCTTGAGAGTGAAGCTGAGGCTGCTGAGGTGTGAGCAGTGTTGCCAGTGACCATTGCACCAGGCAGGTCCCCCCAAAGCCAGGGAAGTGCCACTAAACAATAACTCACAAGCCATAGCTTCCACCATGTAGTTTATTTGCGGAACGCATGAATGACCTGTCACTGCTCAAACAGGTCGGAGTCCGTGGGTTCCATTTGGTCGCGTCATTCTGTCATGAACAAGCTGTGTCGGACAGATTTAGGACCCCAGTGCAAGATTTGAGAGACAAGGATTTAACTTAAACTTCAGCTTTTATTGGCTGGTAAACACAGGACAAACAGACTGAGCTGGACAGGAGCCAGCAAGAAACTCACTTCAACAGGAATACGGACAGATGGGAGAGAACACAGCAGACAGGAAGCCAATGACAACAACCACAACAATGACAACAAACAAAGTGACAGAAAACTAAGGAAAATGCAGACAATATATACACACATGAGCAATTAGGGAAAAAGGACACACCATGGAGCACGGGAGCACAGATGAACAGAATTTAACAAGACCAAGGAAACAAAACTAAAAACAGAACCCACAATACAAAGACTGTCAAAGTAAAACAGGAAATGACTACAGATACAGAGGCAGAAGATAAACAAAACAAAACACCAGGCAGGCAAAAGGTAGGGCATCAAAGACTAAACAAAGAGACAAGAGCAGGACTAAACATGGGAAACACAGGGAAACAGGGTTCAAATACAAACAACCATAACAAGAACAGAAACTCAGATATCTGGCTAAGAAGGCCTAGAGATATAATCAACAAAGCCAACTAGGAAATCACAAAGTGCAAAAACTCAATAAACCATCAAGCAGACAAAGACAAAACTAGAAAATCTAAATCAGACACACTGATTGTCACTGCCCCTAGACCCAGGGCCGTAACAATCACAATGCTACTCAGTAAGACCAGTTCTGCTGGGAAAACATGATGAGCATACATATTTAAAACAGGTGAACAGCAGCCCTCCACAAATTGATTAGATCCACCTGACTGTCATCTGACTGCTTCTTTATTGAATTGGTAGAACTCAAGGTAAGATGACTTTAGTTCAATTACTGACACAATTAGAAAACTTGCAATAACTCAGCTCCATTGCATCCTGGACAGTGAAAGAACTTGTATTAATTTTCAAATCAAATATAACAATTTCCTGAGAGCATTGTTTTCTTTCTGACCAGGCCAGAGTAAACCTTTCTTCTGAGTGTAAATTTAACTTTCTTCTGAGAGCAAACTATCTTTTCATCAGCTGGAAACTGAATTTATTTTTAGATGGATTTAATAGAGCACAGGAATTAAGCATTAAAAAAAGGGTTCCTTTTAGGTAGAGTCTACATTTGTAGCTTTAAACTCTCCGGTCTTGGAGTCCAGTTGGTGGACAGAGGCAATAGAAGTGGAAAGCATTTTTTTAATTTTAATTTTAATCTAAACTTGGTCTGATGTGATCAGCTTGGGAAGAATAACTAAGCTTTTATGCACTGTAAATCGTATTCACAGAAACAATACGTGGAGTCTTCGTGCTAATTAAATCATGGTTGGGTAAGCACACATACAAAGACCTTTAAACGAGTGTTGTCAGAGTGGTAAGGCTTTAACTGTAACATCTGACACAACAAATGCTTAAGCATATAAGCTTAAAGCTTAAGCTTATACACAAAATTTAAAAAAAATCATTAAAATTCATAAAGAAAAACAATATAACATCCTCAACTGCATAAAAGAGTAAAACAGTTAAATGTGGATTAGTCACCATTAGGTCTCTCTCTTCAAAGTCCTGTTAGTAAATGATTTAATAATTGATCAACATATTGATGTATTCTGCCTCACAGAAACCTGGTTACCACAAAATGAATATGTTAGTTTAACTGAATCCTTGAAGCACAGGTTGAGGAGGAGGAGTAGCAGAAATCTTCCACTCCAGCTTATTAATTAACCATAGACCCAGACAGATTTTTTAATCTTTCTCTTAGCCTTGTCCACACTAATAGGAAAATTCAAAAACCTGTTCTATTTGTTATTATCTATCATCCACCTGGTCATTACTTGGAGTTTCTGACTGATTTCTCAGACTTTTTTATCTGATTTATCAAGAATCAAGAAGTTTATTGTCATATACAGCGCAAAACACAGTGATTATGCAGAGCAATGAAATTCTTACAGTACTTTGCCAGTACCCTACACACAATTAAAATAAATAACTAAGTTAAACTAAAATGAAAGAGTAATAAGCATATAAAAATAATTAAATAAATAATAAAACAAGAACAATAAATACAGATGAAGGGTAGAGTATGGTCAGAATTTAAAGTGCAATTTTGTGTACTATTAGAATGGTAAGACATTCAGAATGTACAAGTGTTATTAAATAGGATTGTATTCTATTGTGTGCAAAATTGCAGGTGTACAGGTCCATTTTGAGAGTTAAGGCAGGTAATCACAGTTTGTTAATCAGCCAGTTGTTCAATAGCCTGATGGCCTGTGGATAGAAACGTTTTTGTTTTTTTTTGTTGCCTGGTTTGTCTGCCAGACGGCAAGAGTGTGAACAGTGTGTGCTGTGGGTGGGTGCAATCCTTGATAGTGCTGTGTGCCCTCCCTTAGTAATGGGAACGCAACTCCACAGATGAATTGTGCAGCTTTGATGACACGTTGGAGAGCCTTCCTGCCCTGAGTAGTGCAGTTCCCATACCACACTGTGATAGAGTTTGTTAGGATACTCTCCACTCTCCATCTGTAAAAGTTGCTGAAGAGTTTGGAGGGTGATCCAAATTTCCTCAGCTTCCTTAGGAAGAAGACTCTCTGTTGAGCCTTCTTGACAATCTGCAGTGTGTTGTAGGTGCAGGAGAGATTTTTGCTGATGTAAGTGTAGAGGAATTTGAAGGTCTTCACCCTCTCTACCTGAGTCCCATTGATGGATAATGGGAGGGTGCTGGTCTCTTCTCTTACTCGGGCCAATAATCATCTCCTTAGTCTTTTCTGTATGTAAGGAGAGATTATTTTTCAGGTCACCAGCTGGGCCACCTCTTCCCTGTAAGCTGCTTCCTCTCCCCTAGCAATCAGCCCGGTGATGGTGTTGTCAGCAAACTTAATAACTGAGGTGCTGCTCTGGGAGGAGATGCAATTGTAAGCAAAGAGGGTGTAAAGGAGTGGACTGAGCACACAGCTTTGTGGGGTCCCAATGCTCACTGTCTTTTTGGTTGATTTCCTGGTACTAATTCCGACTGCCTGAGGTCTGTCTGTAAGGAAGTCTAAGACCCAGCGGCAGAGGGAGGGTGTTTTAGTGCTCAGTTCAGATAAAATAATTATAGTCGGTGACTTTAACATCTATGTAGATGCTGAAAATGACAGCCTCAACACTGCATTTAATTTATTATTAGAGTCAGTTAGTTTCTCTGAAAATGTAAATGAGCCCACCCACCACTTTAACCACACTCTAGATTTTGTTCTGACATATGGCTTCACTGTATTTCCTGATCATTTCTTAATAACATTTACATTTAATTTAATGGATTACACAACAATGGGGAATAAGTTTTATTACAGTAGAAGTATTTCTGAAAGTGCTGTAACTACGTATAAAGATATAATTCATCTATTATTATATTCTTCAATGCTATGTGCCAACACAGTGCAGAGCAGCTACCCAAACTCTGCTACCAGAGAGGTAGATATTCTTGTCAATAGTTTCACATCCTCACTTTGTACGACTCTGGATACTGTGGCTCCTCTGAAAAGGAAAGCCTCAAATCAGAAGTGCTCGACTACCTGGTATAACTCACAAATGTGCAGCGTAAAGCAGATAACCTGTAAGCTGGAGAGGGAATGTGTCTTGCTAATTTAGAAGAGTTTCATTTAGTCTGGAAAAAGAGTTTGTCGCTTCATTAAAAAAAAAAGCCCTCCATAAAACTATGACATTTTACTATTAATCATTAATTAAGATAGTTAGGAAAATAAGAACAACCCCAGGTTTCTTTTCAGCACTGTAGCCAGGCTGACAAAGACTCAGAGCTCTGTTTAGCGAAATATTTCTTTAACTAGTAATGACTTGATAATTTTCTTAACAAATAAAATTTTAGCCATTAGAGAAAAAATTAATCATAACCATCTCAAAGACATATATTTATGTTCGGTTTCTTTCAGCACTGCTGGTATTTGTTTAGACTCTTTCTCTCCAATTGATCTTTCTGAGTTAACTACAATAGTTACTTCCTCCAAAACCATCAACATGTCTATTAGACCCCATTCCTACTAGACTGCTCAAAGAAGCCCTACCATTAATTAATGCTTAGATCTTATATGATCAATCTATCTTTATTAGTTGGTTATGTATCACAGACTTTAACGTAGCAGTAATAAAACCATTACTTAAAAAGTAACTTGACCCATCCCATCCATCCATCCATCCTCTTCTGCTTATCCTGTTCCTGAACAGGAAGACTTGACCCAGCTGTCTTAGCTAATTATAGGTCAATCTCCAACCTTCATTTTCTCTCAAAGTTTTTTGAAAGAGTAGTTGTAAAACAACTAACTGATCATCTGCAGAGGCATGGTTTTTTTGTAGAGTTTCAGTCAGGTTTCAGAATTCATCATAGTATAGAAACAGCATTAGTTGAGGTTGCTAATGATCTTATTGCCTCTGACAATGGACTCATCTCTGTGCTTGTCCTGCTAGATCAGTGCAGCTTTCAATACTGTTGTAGGTAAGGTACTGTGTGGCAGTGGTTTGAATCATATTTATCTAATAGACTCCAATTTGTTCAAGTAAATGGGGAGTCTTCTTCCCATACTAAGGTTAATTATGGAGTTCCACAGGATTCTGTGCTAGGACCAATTCTATCTGAACTATAATTCCATTAGGCAGTATTATTAGAAAGTATTGCATACATTTTTCATTGTTATGCAGATGATACCCAACTTTATCTGTCCATGAAGCCAGATGACACACATCAATTAATTAAACTGCAGGAATGTCGGCCTGGATGACCTCTAATTTCCTGCTTATAAATTCAGATAAAACTGAAGTTATTGTACTTGGCCTACGAACCTTAGAAACATGGTGTTTAACCACATACTTACTCTGTATGGTACTACCTTGGCCTCCAGTAACACTGTGAGGAATCATGGAGTAATTTTTGACTGGGATATATCCTTCAATGCACATATTAAACAAATATGTAAGACTGTTTTTGCACTTCACATCCTGTCTCAGAGTGATGTTGAAAAGCTTATTTATACATTTATTGCTTCTAGGCTGGACTGTTGTTATTCATTGCCATCAGGCTGTCCCTGAAAAGCCTTCAGCTGATCCAAAATACTGCAGCTAGAGTACTGACAGGGTCTAGAAGGAGTGAGCATATTTGTATTACTGTATATTTGTATTGGCTTTTCTGCATTGGCTTCCTGGTAGATCCAGAATAAAATTCTTCTCTTCACATATAAGGTCTTGAATAATCAGGCCTCATCTTATCTTAAAGACCTCATAGTACCGTATCTGTCATGGTCCTGGGCTGGTGGCCCAGTGTTTTGTGTTCTCTTTTGTATTTCTGTTTATTTCTAGATCCTTGTGTTTCCTAGTGTCAAGACTGCGTCTTGGTTCCCCCTTCTGACTTCCTGTTTTGTTTTGATAGTCATTTGGTCTCTGTCTGTTGTGTTCAGTTTTGCTTCCCCTGGTCTCGTCAGTGTTATTAGCGTCACCTGTGTTCCCACCTGTTTCCACCTACCTCATTAGCCCTCCTGTGTATTTAAGTCCTGCGATTTCGCTGCCTGTTGTTGCGTCGTTGTCGTTGTCTCCCATGCTATGTGCCCCTGTCCATTTTTCCTAGTTTTCTGGAGTGTTTTTGGTTTTGCATTTTTGGTCCTCTGATCCTGTCCAGCCCTGCTTTGTGCTTGCTGTCAGCCAATAAAACTGTTTAAGATTTTTACCTCTGTCTGGCGTATCCTGTGTTGGAGTCCTCCTTCCTGCCTGTCACACAGCCGTACATGACAGTATCACCCCAATAGAGTACTTTGCTTTCAAACTGCTGGCTTACTTGTGGTTCCTAGGAGCCTTCAGCTTTCAGGTCCCTCTTCTGTGAAACCAGCTCCCAATTAAACTGAAAAATTACCTTTTTGATCAAGCTTATAGTTAGGGCTGCATCAGGTGATCCTGAAAACCAGAGGATGGCAGATGACTGCCCCTCTCTGAGCCTGGTTCTGCCCAAGGTTTCTTCCTGTTAAGAGGAAGATTTTCCTTCACACTGTCACTAAGTGCTTGCTCTGTCATGGTCCTGGGCTGTTTGGCCAGTGTTTTGTTCTTTTAAACTCTGTTTTCATTTGAGATTCTTCTGTTGTGTCACAGTTGTTCCTCATGTCTTTGTAGTCCAGTGTCTATCCTGTCTGTCTGTGTCTGAGTCCCTTGCCTCTTGTGTTTTTGTATTCAGTTTTATTCCCAGTGTTGTGTCGAGTTTGTGTCTGTCTTAGTAGTCAGTTGTTTCCTGTTTTACTTTTCTGTCTTGGTCTTGTCTGTCTTTTATTTAGTTTACTTCCTGGTCCTGTCTTGTTTAATTATTCCCAACCGTGTTTCTATCTGTTCCTAATCCTCTTGTTATCCTGTGTCTGTATTTAAGTCCTCATTCTGTGTTAGTTATTTGTTGTCTCGTCTATGTTACCCTGTTGTGTGTCACCCTGCTCCTTAGTTCTTGTTTAGTTCTGATAACCACCCAGTTTTATTGTCATTATTTCCTGTCATTTTCTAAATAAATCACGTTAAGTTCAGTACTGTCTGAGAGTCCTGCATCTTGGAGTCCAAATTTGCCTGCCACACAGCTCCCCATGACATGCTCATAGGGGGTTGTTTTGACTGTTGGATTTTCTCTGCAATTATTCTAGGGTCTTTACCTTACAATATAACAGACCTTGAGGTGACTGTTTGTTGTGATTTGGTGCTATGTAAATAAAATTGAATTGAAATTGAACAATGGCCCCAAAATATTTGAGCAGTTGTTGCTATATCCACATTGTGGTCAACACTGTCAGCATCATGTTTAATCCACATGATGTGTATTTTTGAGATGGTTAATATGATTCAAATGGAATCAGTTTATATAGTCAGCTGTTGATGGGTTTTGTGTCTCTTTGAGTTTTACTTTTAGCTCTGCTGCCATAAGTATTTTAAGGTCAAGGGTGTTTTTTTGTCAGCAGATGATTTACTCAAAGTGCTCAAGTTTCTAAAAGAACAAACCATCACTTTGGGATCTTTCTGTAAATGGTCTTACCTGCCTGTATTAAGGTGTCCTTACCGCTGATCTTATTTTGTCTTATTTATTTTTGTAGTTCATGTTCCAGTTCAGGTAATTTTCTTATTCCCCCTTCATTTCCTCTGTTCCAGTCGGCATGAGCCTTTTTATGTGCTCGGTTTACTAAATTGTTGCCACGAAGTCAAGATTCTTTACTTTAAATCCTTTAATTACTTTTCTCAAATGAATAAACAGAACTACTACATTTATTCCACTGGTCTCCTGCATATTCTATCAATGGTTTGATACAGTTCGATGTCGATTGAGGAGTGACACATTTAGAGTGTCAAGCTTTAAGCAATGCAAGGCAGTGTTGTTGTTAACGTGCCTTAAAATATTATTGTGCCCAGCACTTTAATTGGTGTAGAAAGGTGTCTGTGATGCTGTGCAGGGCTGCACCACAAGTGACCTTCATGCTTTTTTCACTACTCTGACAAAATATAAAAGTTTGTAAATATTTACTTTTGCAATAATAAAAGATATGGTTTTTTTCACAGTAGGAAATTTAATGTACATCATATCCATCATCATAGCCTAGGGTAGGGACTTAAGGGCAAGGATCCGGTGGCCTGGCCTTAGCCCATGGAGCCCCACAGGGCTCACACCAAAGAAACTACATGGGTCCATTCTCTTGCTGTCCTACCACCCAGAGGAGGGACTTTGGTGCTTTGTGGATAAGCCCAGACTTCCCTCACTGTGGCCACATCTTCCAGCTCATCTGAGGGGATGCCTGGAACACTTCACCTAGGAAGCATCCAGGAAGCATCCTAGTCAGATGCCCAAACCACCTCAAATGGCTCCTTTCAATGTGTAGGAGCAGTGGTTTTACTGTGATCCCCTATCAAATGACTGAACTCCTCACCTGATCTCTAAAGGAAAGGCCAGCCACCCTTCAAGAAAAATAATTCAATTACCTCGAGGTAATTAAATTATTTTTCTCAGGAGCTCCTTAGGTGTGCGGACTTCTTTCTCTGCTATGCTGGGAATATCTGGCAGAGGCCCCAGTCCATGAGATCTTTGGTTCCCATGTACTGTGGGCTGTGTTTTGGGAGTATGGGGTATCTGGCCGGTTGTTAATGGCTAATCGGTCCCTGTACAACAGGAATAAGTTGAACTCATTTCTCATGAGAGTTGGCCTCCGCCAAGCCTGCCGTTTGAAATTCTGTTGATTAAATCTATGAACAGAATTGGTGTTCTGTATAGTATTTAGTATAGTTTTTATCGACAGAGTTCCAAGGAGAGTTGAGCGTGAGACTGACAAAGAGATTGGGGCTACTGGTCCGTCATGGTGAAGAGAGCTGGGCATGAAAGTGAAGATGTCAATTTACTGGTTGATCTTTGTCCCTATACCCTCATCCTATGGTCACAAGCTTTGGGTCATGACTGAAATAATGAGATTGCGGATATAAGCGGTGGAAATGAGCTTTCTCTGAAGGGTGGCTGGCCTTTCCTTTAGAGATCAGGTGAGGCGTTCAGTCATTCGATAGGGGCTCACAGTAGAGGAGCCATTTGAGGTGGTTTGGGCATCTGAATAGGATGCTTCCTGGATGCTTCCTAGGTGAAGTGTTCCAGGCATCCCCCCAGATGAGCTGGAAGATGTGGCCACAGTGAGGGAAGTCTGGGCTTCTCTACTCAGACTGCTGCCCCCACAACTCGAACCCGGTTAAGTGGTAGAAAATGGATGGATCATGAACATGCTTCTAGTTAGATTATAAACTGTCATAGGGAATTATGAGGAATTTGTTAACAAGTAAGCGATTGTTTAAGAGCATTAATAAAAGCCTCATGCTTTTTTAAGATTCTTTTTACAATTAGAAGTCTTGCTCTTACCTTTACAACTTAAATGTGTCTGGAGCACATGATTGGACAAAACAGTGTACTAACTCAGATGTTCTGGAAATTCTTGCTTGTAATCTCTGCACTGGTAGATACGGCCTGATTTAAAACTAATAAAGCACACATTCTGTTAAAACTATATTGTGTAAATTTTAAAAATTATAAGCGTAAAGTAGGTTCAGAGCTGAATGAATAGTGTGAGGTATGATTTATTAACTGACACCACTCTATATTTGTTTTAGCAAAGCCTAGCAATGGTTTACACTCGACACAGGGAACAGATGCTCAGCATCATCTGCTGCTTCCATGGTATAAAGAAGAAAAAAATAATTTACCATCTCAGTGTGCGGAGTAACAAAATACTGCTGAAGCTGTTACACAGGAGGAAACATTAGCTGCTAGAGAAGCGGTTGTTTGTGTGGCAGGGAGAAGCCAAGGGCAGGAGAAGTGGGCAAAGCCCTGTTCATTCACACTCTCTACTGTCATAAGAGATTACAACTGTAATGCCTATTGTAATTGCCTTGACATCTTTCACACCCATTTTTTTCTGAGCTGGCACCCATGTAGGAAAAACAAGGAAATAGAACCTCAAAACAGCCAGAAACCTTTTGGCTTCACTTTAAAGTCAAAAGGTAGGTTGGAGATGGTCTCAGTATTTGGACTGTAATATTTCATCAGCAATAACATAAAAGTCTTCAAATCATGTCACAAACTTTCAAGAGCCTCAATATGGCTTTGTGAATTTACAAGCAAAGAGGCAGCTCTGGAACAGAAAACACAGCTGGCACTTTTGTTCAGCCTAAACCAAGAAGACATCCTTGAAGAGGACATGGGAAAATTGATTTGCTTGCACAGACAAGGCCACACTGTTCTCTCAAATGATACTTTTCACTTATGCAAAGTTGTGTTTGACATTAATTTTGTGATTTGTCAATGTCTGCATTGGTCCATGCAGATAAAGCATAAATCCGTGTTTTTTAAAGACACCTGCCCACACAGACACCCGAGTAGCAGAGCTAACATAATTAGTTCATTCATCAAATAGTTTCCTGACAGAAAATTAATTGGCCACTACTTACACGATAAATTATTTAAGTGATTTTCCAAAGAGGAAAAAAACATGGTGAGCTTACCCATGGCTGCAGGCGGGCTGTGGTGTGTGTGATGAAAAGAAGGGAATACAGTGTTATAGTCATCCCGAAGGAGTAACCCAGGCCCAGTGACTGACAAGCCTGTCATAATCCTCATAATCAACTGGAGTGATTGGAGAGGTGAGTGTGACAGATCAAATATCTTGTCATATAAGTAGTCTCTCATGTGTACAAGCAGACCCTTTGATGTCATGCCCACATTGATGCAGATATAGTTCAAAAAAGGTTTTACATCTCTGTGGTATTTCTTGATATCAGTTTTAGTCCATACAATAAAAACAGAGAACATCTACAGGATCTGGATGCCAACGTCGCTACTGATTGATAAGTGATGACAATTTGAGAAATTGGGCTTATCTGTTCTCATTCCAGGGACTCGTATAATGGAGTTTTTTCAGAAACAGTATCACCTGCATTTCACCATTACATTCAGTGTGTTTTTAACATTGTTACATTGATGTACCTGTCAAAGCAAGCAACCACTCTGTATTTAATCATTAGTTATTATTAAACTCTGACTCTCTTCCACAGTATGTCTTTTGTCCTGTCTCACTCCCCTGACCCCCAACCGATTATGACAGATGGCTGCCCCTCCCTGAACCTGGTTCTGATGGAGGCTTCTTCCTGTTAAAAAGGAATATTTCCTTCCCACTGTTGCCAAGTGCTTGCTCATAGGGGGGTCATCTGATTGTTGGGGTTTTCTCTTTACTACTGTAGGCTCTTTACCTTACAATATAAAGCACATTGAGGTGACTGTTGATGTGAGTTGGTGCTATATAAATAAACCTGAATTGAAAAATTAAATTGAATAAAATATCATTCATCTAAAAAAGGAGTACTTGATTCAGTGTTTTTCTGATGATCCAAAAGCCCTATAGGTAACCAACTGGGCTGAGATTGTGACTGTGAGATTCATAAATTTTCAGTCCTCTGAAAAACATAACTACTCAGACAGGAAATCAGTCAACCACATAAAACCGTACCCAAGGGCTGAAATGCTTAGCTGGCTAAGAACTTTAGATTTAACCATTTCGAAGGATTAACATTCTGTATGTAGTTATCTGTTCGAAAGTCAGTGCAAACATAGATACCATGATGTAAGTTTTTTTTTTTTAATTATCTATATTATACTATCAAGTTGCACACTATCAAAGATGCTTCTGCTGAACTCACAGAAATATAGTAGCCTAAAACTGACGTTTGAAAATTCTGATTAATCAGAGACATATTGAGAATCAGGAATCTACAATATTCACATTTTTTCTGCTGATGATAGAAGTCAGTCCTAAATCAGGAAAATTGTAATTACTTGTTCAACCCACCAAAACTATCAAGAGTTAGTATATCTGCTTTCTTAAATTGTGTAATTATGTTATATTTTGGGCTCCAGAAATATTTTGAGGACTGCATTGTGTTAGTGAAGGTGATCACTCTTCCAATGTTTGCGTCTGCTCTGCTAGTGTGCATATGTTTGATATGAGCATGAGTCAGTCTCTGGCATCTCGGATATACAGGCATGAACACTTCCTGGTAAGCATGTGTGAGTCAGTGCGGAAAAAAATACAGTATTGGTACACTGTAACATAATATTTTAGCACATGGAATGTTTAAATTCAGTCTGATTTTTAGAATACACTGCTAAGGCCAAGGGGACAAGTAAAAACTATACCTGTAAACCAGGTGGTGGATAAAAAATAATATTGAAATGACTTGAGAGACTATATTATTCAGAATGAGATTCTCAGTCAAACAATGTCATCATAATTTAGGAAACTATTAAATGCAATCTTGTTATTTTGGTCACTACTCAAAGCTTATGACCAAAAGTGAGAGTAGGGACACAGATTGACAGGTAAATTGACAGCTTGGCTTTTATGCTTGGCTCTTGCTTCACCATGACTGACCAATACAGCATCTGCGTCACTGCAACTCTGTCAATCTTCCACTCCATTCTCCTCTCACTTGTGAAGAAGACCCCATCAACCCTCTAGAGTTGATGGACACAGTGGCGTATCCATCCAACCATCCATCCATCCTCTTCCACTGATCTGAGGCCGGGTCGTGGGGGCAGCAGCCTAAACAGAGAAGCCCAGGCCTCCCTCACCCCAACCACCTCTACCAGCTCATCTGGGGGGACCCCAAGGCATTCCCAGGCCATCCAAAAGATATAATTTCTCCAGCATCTCCTGGTAGGACATACCCAGAACACCTCACCCAAGAGGTGCCCAGGAAGCATCCTAGTCAGATGCCCGGACCACCTCAAATGGCTCCTTTCGATTTGGAGGAGCAACGGCTCTACTCTGAGCCCCTCCCGAATGGCTGCACACATCACTCTTTCTGCTCTCCTCTCCCTATCTGAGATTAAGATAGGTCCTTGATATTCCTATCAGCTTGATGGCTCCTTTCATCTCCGGTGACCATCATCTGGTTTGGGGATTACCACCACGACAGGCACCAACCACCTTGCAGCCGCAGCTGTGAGCAGCTGCCTCAACAATGGAGGTGCAGAACATGGTCCATTCAGACTCAATGCCCTTAGCCTCCCTCGCAATGCTGTCGACGTTCTGCCAGAGGTGGGAGTTGAAGATCTTGTGGATTGGGGGCATCTGCCAGTTATTTCCAGCGCACCCTCATGGTTTAGATACACCAGGCCTGTCCAGCATCACCCTCACTACCTGATCCAACTCAGCACCAGTTGGTGATCAATTGACAGCTCAGCTCCTCTCTTCACCCGAGTGTCCAGAACATATGGCAGCAGATCTGATTATGCGATTATAAAATCGATCATTGGCCTGGACCTCGGGTGTCCTGAAATCTACAATAAACACCAAATACACGTATGCTAACAGCTCATTTTTTCTTTTTTATAATCCTAGAAAAAAAAAGTGTTGTATTTTCTAAAACTCTCAAGTTTGAACTGAATAAAAATTGTATTTGGAAAAAGAAAGCATCAGTCACAAATACCTTATGCTAAATAGAAATAAATGTATAAAGTGATGAGGCAGACAGGTATTTAAAGAATGAAAATAAAGTGAAACGAAGGAAAAGTAGACAGTTGAGAATGAACGGTTCATGTATTTGTGACCAGGTGTGAAGTAAAGTGCCTTTTATGCCAAAAGAGGCTTAACGGTGTCAGGTTACCAGCAGACAAAAGACCAGAAGGCCAGGGTAGAGGTTACATTATAATTTCAGGGGAGGAAGGAGCTGAAAAGGAAGTATAGGATAGAGGGAGATACCGCAGCTTAAGCTTGTACTGTTCTAAATCTCATATATCTGTGATTCAGTGCAGGATGTTCTCAAATCTGGTGTTTCAGCACCTACATGGATTATACAAAAATCAGTAATCAGTGACCTTTTAGTGAACTTCTGTATTCTTCATTAAATAATTTCTACCTATAAACAAAAAAATTGTACCCCCTTTATATTATTCTTTTTTTTTTTCTGTAACAATAATATACTGAACTGTGCCCCCCCCCCAAAAAAATACTAAAGTGGAAATTCTATTTAACACCACTATCAGTTCAGTTTATTTACTATAAGACTGACTGTTTAGTTCTTGAGTGGAGCATTTTTTATGGAGGATAAATATAAAGTATATAAATAGTAAATAATGACTAAGAAATATTTTTCCATAACAAGTCACACTTCAATAAACCTTTAACTAGAAACTAAACCTAGTAAAAAGAGAATACAATTTATTTTTATTGTATTTGTATGTTACTTGGTTTGAAATTAGATAAATTTGGGGGAAATTATTTTTAACACTAAGTCTTTTAAATCCCAGTGGATGTTTAAAAAGCTCCCAGAGTTCATATCAACCAGATGGAAAGGTGTAAAAAGCAGAATCACAGAGTAATTCTATTTTGTTAACTTGAGTTGTTCATCACTTTAGAAAATAACCTCATCTTTCTAATATCTAATTCTAGAATGTGTCACATCCAGTGTTAAGGACTCGTCATTTCCATACTTTGTGGACAGTCATATACCTTGTCTCGTTTTCCTCACTGCAGTGGCTCATTAACCACTTGATATTAGTTCTGTTGCTCTTTATCTTTCAAACATTTAACACTGGGTGGCAAACTTCAACATAAAAAATGCAGTAATCAAATGAATGAGGCTCAGTGCAAAGAGCAGCCGCTTTGCATTTCCAGGTTGCTTTACTTTTTGGCCAATACTTTGACTGCCTCAAAATGAATTGAGACCCAAATATATGTTTGCATTTTATTATGCACAAGGAACATAATAAAATAGCAAGCAAACAGACTCACATTGACAAAGGGGGTAAGAAGGGGAAAAATACAAGAAGAAGAATGCTGAAGGTCAGCTGCAAAGATCTGGTTTCCAGCAAATAACAGGTTGTGTGGATAAGCAGTGAAATAACAGTGAAGCACACTCTGCTTCCAGGAAACATGGGTACTCACTGAGAAAGAGAGGACTGAAGAGAAGAATTTCCCTTCATCGTATCTTGAGAGCTTGGAGAGGACACCATCTAAAACAGCGGCAAACTGCAGGGTGTGGGGGGACACAATAACACTTCTAAAATGAAGTTTCTAGCAACTTTCTTGAGTCTAGTGCAGCAAGTCATTATCTAATGTTCTATCAAGATTCTTGGAATATTTTTAAGAGGAAAAAAATGTCACTTTTTCTGTACAATAAAAGTCATATTTCTGTACAAAAATTCATTAAAAAAAGCATGGGATTAATAAATCAAAAGACAAAAAAGCACACAGATGCTAAAATCTGTCTGAAAACAAAAAAAACAAAACAAAAGTCAGTCTGGGTTTTCAAAAGGAGTATGGCTTTATCCCTCTCCCCTCCACCACATAAAAAAGGAATGCTGAAATGGTTTTGAGAATTACAAAATAATAAAGTGTAAAATGAGTGAAGATTTGAATAAAGAAAAAATTGAGATTTACCTTTGAGACGAGGGATGAAATGATTTCTTTTAACGCCTCGTCAATCAGAACGTCAATTTTGGAGTGGTACTGTTGCTGAGGGGGTGGAAGGGGACATAAAGTGATATTTTGGTTTTTTCAGGAAACTGAAAGGACACAAAGGTTAAAGACGACTCCTCCCTGCCCTGATACAGAACAGTATTGTCTGTGTTGTAAAAGACAGAAATAAAAACCTACAACATTCGGTATGAACATCAAATCCTCACACACGCACCCCTTCCCAACGCAGTCAGGCGTGGAAAATCTTCCCCTCCGTCTAACACTGCTGCGTTAAGCAGCTAATAGGATGCATTATGCAGCTGAATAACATTCCCATCTGTGCAGGAAAAGCGATGGAATTTGAAGGATACTTTTTGTGTGTCTCCCTACAATTAGAGCAGCCTTGTATTCCTCTAAAGCACTGGTCCAGCTGCGAGGACCAAAGGCTCACACAAGATTCAATTAATCCACCATTTCATGTCTCGTTTGGCCCCCCTATGAAAAAAAATATTCATGGCACCATTTTCCCTTGAAGAGAAGGGGAGAGGAATAAAAAAAGGCTAGGGCTGAGCACTGAATGGCAGTAGCAGCAGGGAAGTTCATCTCTTGGCGACAATGCCCTTTCACTGGCTGTCTAAAGAACACCCAAATTAAAAATTTCAATCAACAAAGCACACAGATCGCTGACAAACTGTGGGTCCAGAGAGGTCATCGCACAATTTTTTCCTCCTTCCAAAAGTCTGCAAAATGGCAGCTCTCTTTTAGTGCTCCGAATCTTCCTAGCAAATCTTGAGAGCTTTTCTTTTTTCCTCTTCTTACCTCAATTAACACTGCTGCTTTATCCTTTCTTTTTCCTACAATGCCTGCCTTAAAAAAAGCAGAGAGGAGGAGAAGAAATTGTGTGGTCTTTGCCATATGTGAAGCAAAAACTGAAAAGAACAATTATTGCTTATAAAAACATTTATTTGCCTGTTGAGCTGCAATCACTGCTGCTACTTCAGCCTTGCGAGTTGGTTAAGATCTGAATTAGGTCAAATTTTCAACATGACCCCCCTCTATGCCATTTAAATTACCTCAGCAACAAAACCACAGCAGACTGATTAGCAATTTCAAGGGCTTTGTAAAGGTAGAACTGGTTAATCAAGCAGAGAAGTTTCTCGTGTGGATAAACTGTCAAGAATGGACTTCTCACACTGTGTGCTTACTGTCCATTCAAGCTGCTCTCATCATTTTTCCCCCTAAAATGGCAAAAATTGGCACTGAGGGCTGCAGTAATGTCTGTAAACTCTGATGGAGATCAGCACACTTTTAAACTCGAAACAGAAAACTGATGACAGAGCTGGTCTGGATTCAGTTCAGATTGACATGTGTTCAAGACCTTTCTGACTCCTCGTCAGGAGTCAGAGTTCAGAAAGTATCATTCACAGCACCTACAAGCAACTTAAAGGGCCAATTCACCTCAAATTCATCGCATTTAGGCAGTCAAATTTGCATTTGTTAGGTGACTGGGCTCAGAGAATACAATTTTTTCCCTAGTGAAAAGGGTTAAACAAGGCTTAATTTTTTTCATAGATATAAGTTTGAATGTTTCACAAAAATTATGACTGTTTAATTGAAAGCCAAAAAATTACATGCCTTAACCCTAGGCCAAATCATCCTTGTGTTACCATGGTAACCATCAGTGACACCTGCCTTAACTAGTGGCACTCAACAAGAAACAAGAGGAAACCGTCACCATAGTTTGTGGTTTGCTAACACTGTTTTGGAGATACCAATGTGAAAGGGAAGTCTTTTGAGAGACCCCAGGCATTCTCTACTGAGCCCTGCAACAGCATCCTAGCTCTGCTACATGTTTGCACTGTTGAGATATTTTTAAACAGTCCTACATTGCTTATAATGTTTACTGTAAATTTTTGTTTTGTACCCATATCATAAAAAAATCTTGAAACTGTTAAATTTTTCCGAAAAGAAAAATGTCTTCTTCTGGGGTCTGTCACTTTGTAATCCAATTTTTTTCTTCTTTGAAAAGTGTTTTAATCCATCAGTCCAATCCACAGTCATTGACAAAACTGCTATGTGTAACAGATGAATCTGTAAACCTACATAGTCTGACAATTGGTTTTATCTAAACCATCTTTATGAAGGTGGTCTGAGGTTTATGGAGTAACTGAGTCATGATTTCTGGACAAAAACATTGATCCCGAGGGGGGTTTTTCTTTGGTACTTTGTACACCACAAGGTAAGTGTCATCTATGTACATCATATTCAAGCTGTAGCTGGTGTCTTCAAAATTGGACAACTCACAGCAAAACAATCCAATCATTTTAACCACGCTACAGGCCACATATGTACATTTCACTTTGTGGTGAACTTTTTCTTTAACTTGCCTTAAACTCAACCACCTTTGATGTTGATATCAGAGTATTTATTTCTGTATGGTATATATCCAATTAATGTGGGGGTTTTTCTGTGTGTCTTTCTGTGAATCATGCCAACATCACATTATCCACCCTCTGTTTTGGAAAATTCAAGTTGTTGCACTAGTGTAGCATTCCAAGAAGCTTGATGTTCACATAAATCACTTTAAATCAGTTCTTACTGGGTTCAAAGAAGCTAAAATGGACTTTTCTCTAATTGACCTTAATTCAGATTTCCTAACAAAGAAATGGGATGGGCTGGGGAAAGGAAAGGTGATGAGGAGATGGAGGAACTTACCCACTGCTTGTCAATCTGATAGTCAAACAATGACGACACGGACACATGGACATGAGGGATGAAACAAAGAAAAGAAAGCAAGCATAGTAAGCCAATATTTTCTTATTTTTTAACTTCAAAATGCACAAGTTACAGATTTACAACATTCACTGGATTCAACACATATATATCAAGCAGATTAAGCCATATAACATTCAAATTGCTTGTAGCCTTTTCAGAACATAATTAACATAACAGCCAGAAAAGTAGGTATAAGTTAACCCTAATTCCATCTTTTCTAACTCCCAAGTTGGAAAAGAGCCTTGAAAATTTGTTTGTGTGTTTCTAGAAGCAAATTCCATCATAATCTATTACTTATCATTTTGTTATTATAGTAGACTACAAACAGAACTCATTTACAATAACAACATATTTAACAAAAAGAGTATGCATTTATGACAGCATGGAGCTGACATGAACAGAGCCATATATTTTATGGTCACTACACATGTCAACATGACAAGATTTTTTTCCCATAGTAACAGTATATAGACATTTTTCTACTCTACGTGAGTGCTCAAAGTGCTTTATATGGCATGTCTCATCCACCCATTCATACAAGCACTTTCCATATAACATTCACACACACACAATCCAATTAATTCATTGGGAGTAACTCAGGGCTCAGTATTTTGCCCAAGTATACTTTGGCATGCAGACTGGAGCAGCTAGGCCTCAAACCACCAACCTTCCAATTAGTAGATGACCTGCTCTATCTCCTGAGCCACAGCCACCCCCAGTAGTAACAGTCCACTACCTATCTGACAGCATCTCTGCTGTCAAACAGGAACTAAATGGAACTCATTGCATGCTTAGGGGAGATAATTTGGTTTTGGCTTATCTATGAGCAGACAACTTTTTATGTCACTGTGGGGTGTGGTTTTGGCTAAACTGCAAGAAAGGGGTGTAGCAGAGGGTTCATGGGCAAGCTCGGAAGAGGCTGGCTGGCACAGCTGTCAGCCATTATTTCATCATGTTTCTTCTATTTTACACAGTAGTGTGCTGGGACCGGTGTATTTGTATTTACAATGAAATAATTTAATCCCCTGCTGAATTTGCTCAATCCCAAAGAAATGAACAGTCTCTAAGTTTTATGGTAGTTTCATTTTAATGGAGAGAGGCAGAATATCAACCACAAATCCAGAAAAAAAAACCCCACAATACATAAAAGTTATAAACTGACTCGAATGTCATTGAGTGAAATAAGTAAGTTTCTTGCAGTTGGTCATGAGGTTTGCATGTCAGGAGATTTTGTACCGTAATGATTTCTGAATCCTGAAACTCTTCAAATAAACCAACTGCAGTTTCAAGAATTTTTGAGATAAAAGGAAAGTTCAAGATTGGCCTATAATTAGCTAAGACAGCTGGGTCGAGTGATGGTTTTTTAAGGCATGGTTTAATTACTTCCATCTTGAATGTGTAGATGGCTTGGATGGAGTAACTACAGAAGTTACCTCGGAAAGATCAATCGAAGAAAGATTCAAAATAATTATTGATATGAATTCAGAGCTGTGGTCTAGTTGAGGGAAGGAGGTTCTGGTCCAAGATTTTAGGGTAAATGACCCCACCCATTGGACCCTAAATACAATGAAGTCATCCTATACCCTTAGCAGAAAAATAGACCCAAAGCATAATGTTTCCACCTCGGTGCTTGGCTGCAGGGATTTTATTCTTTGGGTCATAATCAGAATTTATGTTTATACCAAGAGTTGTCAGTTTCTCATCAAGCTTCCTGCTGATAGTCTTGTAGCCCATTCCAACAGATCTATAATCGTGTCCCTGATGTCCTTTGACAATTCTTTGGCTATGGTGGTGGAAAGGCTGGAATGGAAGAAACTGATTCTGTAGACAGGTGTGCTTTATACACATAACAAGGTGAGTTCTGAAGCACTGTATCTGTAATTGATTGATTGTAATCTCTGTGCCACATGGACAGACAGATTATTCTCTCTCTCTCTAAATGGTTAGACCCTCTGTTGTTTGCAGTGTGGGAGGTGCCCCACGTGTCCACAGGATTTTCTCCCTTTGAACTGCTGATTGGCAGGAAGCCACGGGGGGTATTGGACCTACTTAAAGAAAACTGGGAGGAGTGTCCACGCCTAAGTAACAATGAAATTCAATAGGTCCTGTACCTCAGAGCAAAGCTTCACACACTGTGAAGACTGTCACAGGAGAATTTACTCCAGGCCCTGGTAGATCAGCATTGCCTGTAAGAGAGGAGCAAGACTCAGACAATTTACACCAGGAGAAAAAGTGGTTGCATTGCTCCCTTCTTCCAGCTCAAAGCTACTAGTGGCAAGGACCCTTTGTGGCCACATGGTGAGTGGGTGACGCTGATTATAAGGTGGTGACAGGGGTGGAGCCAGACAAATATACCACCTTGACCTCCTAAACACATGGAGGAAAGCAAAGCTTGTTTCTCTGGTGAGCTTGGTAAAAGACAGATGAGTTGGAGTCTGAGGTACCAAATTCAACCATTCCCACATCATTCCTTTATTACAACCCTTTGACACCAGCCCAGAGAGCAGATGTGGCAACACTGCTATAGCTAGTCGCAGATGTGTTATCCCCTCTGCCAAGCCGCACCACATTCATACAGCACCACACTGAGATTCGCCCAGGGGTGACGGTGGGTTCACAGCCCTTCAGGTTACCTGAACACAAAAGACAAGCAGTTCAGAAAGAATTGACTGCTATGCTGGAGATGGGAGTAATAAAAGAGTCTCACAGTGCATGGTGTAGCCCCATAGTTCTGCTTGTAAAGAAAGATGGGCCAATATGGTTCTGTGTACACTACTGCAAGTTAAATGAGGTGCCACTGTTTTAGGCTTATCCTATGTCCCAGGTCAATTAATTTTTGGTCCGGTTAGGCACTGCTCATTTTTTCATGACACTGGGGTTCACGGCCAACCCAAAGAAATGAGGTTGGATGGAGAGAGGTACAGTACATAGGATGCCAACTGGAAGGTGGGAAGATATAGCCTCAAGTCAAGAAAACAACAGGATTGCTTCATGCCCAAATCCCAAGAGCAGAAAAGAGGTGAGGCGGTTCTGGGGGCTGGCTGAATACTACTGCAGTTTCATTCCTAACCTTCGTGGATATGACCAGCCCCCTGACCAACCTTATCCAAAAGGCTGTCTCAGATTTGGTCCAGTGGATGGGGCACTACTAGGTGGTGTTTGATTGGATGAAAGAGGCCGTATGTGGGGGAACCCCTGGTGTATGCTGCAACACTGCTGGACTGAGTAAGTCTGGGCAACGTCTGAAAAGACAATTGCTATAAGCTGTGCCAACATATGAAAATAAACAAACAAACTGAATCACATGAACTGTGTCAAACTGTGTGGTAGCAAGATAGTGCTAGAGTCACTTTTAATTTAACTGTGAATTTTTAACTTGCACTCTGTTGCTGCATACAACACTGGACTCACCAGTGACATAGTGTCAAGTCTGTTTTGACATCGGAAGCACGTGTTGGAAGTATGAGGATTGTCTAAACATGGGATTTCTCATTTCTACAAGCACCATCTTTGTCAGGAGGAAATTCTGCAGCATGCACTCAATAATGGCATGGTAGACAGAGTTTAAAAATGAAACAAATGTGCAAGTGGCAAAAACTACAGTTCCTAGAGTGGCAACTAAAGGTGAATTAATCCACACATACTCACATGTTAAAAGTGCTATTTCTGGACTAAAAGGATAGTGGCAGCTTTGGTTGACAGGTGTAGCTAGTCACAGTCTGCTGGACCTCACCTTTGTTAATGAGAGTCACTGAACTGAACCTCTCAGCTGTGTCTGTGGAATTGGTGAGTTTTTAATTTGAAAAATAATTTGGCTGGCTGTGTGGTAGAGACCATCCAAGAAGTATGTGCTTTTGTTTTTTGAAGAGTGAAATTCTAGTATTAATAGTAATAGTCTGTTACATAGCACTAATTGTAATTCATTATTATCAGGCTGTCCTAAAAGCTCCCTGAAAAGCCTTCAGCTGATCCAAAATGCTGCAGCTAGAGTACTGACAGGGACTAGAGAGAGAGCATATTTCTCCCATTTTAGCTTCTCTTCACTAGCTCCCTGTTAAATTCAGAGTTGAATTTAAAATCAATCTTCTTACATACAAGGCCTTGAATAATCAGGCCCCATCTTATCTTAAAGACCTCATTGTGGAGTATCACCCCAACAGAGCACTCTCACACTGCTGTCTTTCTTGTGGTTCCTAGTACGCTTAGGAGTAGAATGAGAGGTAGAGCCTTCGGCTTTCAGGCCCCTCTTCTGTGGAACCAGCTCCCAGTTTGGATTTTGAAGACAGACACCCTCTCTATTTTTAAGATTAAACTTTTTGATAGAGCTTATAGTAAAGGATCAGGTGACCCTGAACACACTTACACTACAATAGGCTTGGGGGGTTCCCATGCTGCATGATGAGAATGTTTTCCTCACTCTCTCTCTCTGTTTATACATGACTCTGCATTTAATCATTAGTTATTATTAATCTCTGGGTCTCTTCCACAATATGTCTTTTGTCCTGTTTCCCTCCCCTCACCACCAACCAGTCGTGGTAGGTGACTGCCCCTCGCTAACCCTGGCTCTGCTGGAGGTATCTCCCAGTTAAGAGAGAGTTTTTCCTTTCCACTGTCATCAAATGCTTGCTCATAGGGGGTTGTTTTGATTGTTGGGTTTGCAATGATTATATTGTCAAAGGTGAGCGGAGCAGCGGCTTTCTACCATCGTTTATAAGTAAATTTCATGACATGGACACAGACACTCATGCTTACTCATGCAGGCACGTTATAGCAGGGTTGTTGATTTCTGTAGCCATGCTTTGTCTTTGTTTTTGTTTTGTTTTTTTCCTTATAATTTTATTTTTCCAGGTATTGTTTGTTTAGGGTTTTTTTGCATGTTGCTTTATCTTTTTGTTACAAGTGCAGCAGTTGATGAACCATTGTGGTTTATTTGCTATCCCCTTTTCCTATTTTCTCCCCTTTCTCTCTTTTTTTCTCTTCTCTCTTAGCCTGTCAACTGTGGCATTACAAGGACACATATCTATGGAAAAATAACACAAATAATCTATAGAGCTCATCTTGGAAGAGTAAATATGTCTGGCACAACAGTGCATTCAGATCACAATTCTGGTTGCAAAATCTGCTAGACAAGACAGAAGCTTTAAAAAAAACAATATAAAGGTGACTGTTGTCATTTGGTGCTATATAAATAAAATTGTATTGCATTGAATTGAATTGAATTAGCAGGTATTTGTGTCTGTGTGTTGCACACATATTGTTTATGACTACAGCTTGCTAACTAAGCTAACTTATTACATCATTGAGGTTTTCACCATGTGGAATGCAAAACCAATAGCCTGGCATCATAGTGGTTATGTCCATCTTTTATATACATGTATAATGAAATCTTAAGATTGTTTGGTGAGAGTTCCAAGGTTATGGGTACTTGTTATCACGCTGTGCTGGAAAGCTTGATCAGATGTGGGGTGGCTCACTTACAGTAAAGCTAAAATCGAGAATTGAGAAACTCATAAAAATTGCCATGAAAATTGATGGAAATGGAGTACCAGTCTCTCCAATCAAAGTATGAAACAATTGTTGTACAACAGGCTTATAGGTTTGTTATGGATTCATCCCATATCCTTTTTTACAGAATATGAGCTGCTACCTTCAGGAAGATATTACAGGGCAAGCAGCTGTAAAACAAACCGCTACAAGCTCTAATTCCTCACAACTTCGATTGTATTATTGAATAAAGACTCTTAAAAAGACAGTTCAAAAGGCCCAGAGCCAAACCGACATGCATTTGAGTGAACTTTCATTATCTTCTTGTTGTTTTTATTATGTAAATTGCAGCTGTGTAACACTGTTTATCCAAAGACAAATTTCCCATGCAGAAAAATAAAGTTTTATTCAATTCAAAGCAATTCAAAGCCAGGATCTGATATAATGTAAACAGTTTTGGGGGGTCTTTTTTAGCCTTTATCGATATAGAACGTTGGAGAAAAGAAAGGAAAGCTGGCATAAAGAGCACGGAAAGTAATAAAAGGTCTCAGGGCATCTGAACCCATGCCTCTGCATAAGCCTTACAGTATGCATGCTTCTACTCTCAAACTAAAATGTGTCAAATATGTTAAAAGTATTCAAATAAGAGAAGAACTGCTAGAAGATTTTTTTTTCTAAAATCTTACCAAGGAGAAGTAACTTTCACATGGGCCTATAGTTAATGAGGTCATTAGGGTCACAGTTTTGTTTCTTTACGATGGGTTGGACAATTAATTATTAATTATAGCAAAAATATTGGGAAAGATTTTACAAAAGGTCGTGGATTACTTGTTACAAAGGTAATTATGTTTAATCTAAAATCTAATATTTTAGGGTATAACTTTTTATTTTCATTTCTATTCTCCGGTTTACCTTTAAGCAATCATTTCATCTTAAAATTCATGTTGCCTGACATTATTCACACATTTTATTGTAATACTTAATAAAAGATTTTGAGTAAGTAATTTTGAGAATTTGCAACACTTCTGAGTCATAAAACCCAACATTACCATGTTATTCAATCTCTTTGAGTCATAATGTTTCAACCATTGTTGGCTTCAAAAAAAAAATATGTAAAAACCAGAAAACAGGAAAAAGTTTTGAAGAATTTCTTCCTTTTAAAAACTCCTGAGAATGTTTAATTCCTTCATCAAGGTTATTTAGATATTAGTTTTTAGGCTGACTGAGGTTCACTGCTGAAGAATCCTGACAAAACTGAATGAAACATTTGATGGCAGACTGACATTTGCTGTATTTGGAAACCCAGGATTCAAGGACTTCATATAATCAATTTGTCTCTCTCAAGTGGACTGATATAACATGCTCAGAGTTTTTTTTTTTTTTTTTTTGACTGAAGTCTCCATTTAATTAAATCATATTATCAGAAAGTGTTTGAGATGTTGCTAATGGAACAATAAAACTATTGGAGTTTTTTTCCTCAAAAAAAAAAAAATGTTTTAAATCAGACAGTATCAGTTTTTCCACCACATTTGTTTCTCCATTATAATCTGTAAATGTAAGGAGGAACAGGATGAGCACTGCGAGAGCCCTACAAAATGACCTCCAGCAGGCCACTGGTATGAATGTCTCTGACCAAACAATCAGAAACAGACTTCGTGCGGGTAGCCTGAGGGCCCGACATCCTATAGTGGGCCCTGTGCTCACTGTCCACTTCATGGAGCTCGATTGGCATTTGCCATAGAAAAATTCATGAACTTTTCACAGATGCAGTCAGGTTAACCATGAGCACATGTGAAAGATGTGATAGTGTATGGAGAAGCCATGGAGAATGTTTTGCTACCTGTAGCATCATTCAGCATTACCAGTTTGGAGGTGGGTCAGTGATGGTCTGGGGAGGCATATCCACGGAGGGACACACAGACCAATTCAGGCTAGGTTATGGCACCCTGACTACCATTAGGTATTGGGATGAAATCCTTGGACCCACTGCCAGACCCTAAACTGGTGCAGTGGACCCTTAACTGGTGCAGTGGGTCCTGGTTTCCTTCTGGTGCATGACAATGCCTGGCCTCATATGGCGAGAGTAAGTGTAAGAATATGCTAAAGAAAAAAGAGTGTGCAGCGGGCATTTTCAAGACAATTCAACAAAAATGCACCAACTGGAAAGCAGATTTGGACATGGTACAAAAAAAGACTGCTACTTAAGACATGCTACAGCGTGTTTGGCAGAAGCTGTGTTGTGTCACAGATAGTGTGCATATGGAACATTTGTGAAATCGGTTATTAAATCTATTTCTTGTTTGAATTCTGATAAATAAATCTTCTCCTGTTCAACATGAAGTTGCTGAGATATTCACACCTCAAATTAAGTTATATTCTGCCCATATGGAGACGATTTCAAGATGTTCCAAGTTCAGTTTACTGTCCTTTTTGCCTTTTTCTAAAAAATTACTTTTGCCAAAATCAAGATTTGATCACACCAAAATTTACAATCAAAATCAATCAAATTCATTTCAGAGTAATTTCTGTAAGTGTGTATCTTTCCAGGGAACTAGTTAAACTGGACATCTGAATTAGATCAATTAGATTAATCTCACTTATAATTGTTATGAATGAAACTTTCCTCCAAGACAAAAACAGTTTTGCAGAAGGCTGTAAACATGTTTATTTCTGCTGTAAAATTTGACAATTTAACATGTTAGTTGATTGATATTGACTTGCCTTTCGAGCTGGCTCACAAGAGGAACTTTATTGGCACTGTCACATTGTTTTTATTTTTCAGCCCTCTAAATTACTGCATAGTTTTGACCTGGCTAGGATTCTGCTAGCTATCAGACATGTTCTGTTAGCCAGTCACTGCAACTCACCAGCTAGCCCTGCAAAGTCACTAAATTAACATCACATCACACAGAATAAAGCCAAGATCGTCTCTCATTCTGAAACCATGACTGCCAATTCCTTGGATAGCAGCTGTTGCCATTTTTTTTTTAGTCATAGTATAGAAAAACACACAATATAGCAAAGGTGGTTTATATATAAAATTATTAAAATAAAAAAAGCTTCAATAATCACCATCATGATGTAAGAAAACCTACCAAAGTGGCAATTTTTTTAAATTAATATTATTTTTGGTGTTGAATGAAAAGCACAGTAGGAAACAAAAAAATATTAAATGGGTGAAATGAATTTTTTTTTTTAGAGATTTTCTAATGTTAACATTATATTATTATAGTACTGACAATAATAACCCCTTTTCTTATTGGGTAAGAATTACAAAGGTAAATTGGACCACAAAGAGATACAACTATAAATATTTTACCTCCTGACTGCAGTCCAACAGGCAGAGTTTGGGGCACTGCTTTTTGGCGCCTATCAGCACGTTGAACATGGTGCAGACTGCCAGCGGCAACCGGAAGTCCGTTGACTTGCTCACTTTCTGCATTTTGGCATCAAATGCAGATTTTGTTCTACAAGACAAAACACAAAAAGATTTTCAAACTCTGTTAGCCTTTTCCATAAAACAGCAACACGTTTGTGCATTTTTATTTGCAATAAACTGCAGCATAGGAATAAAAAGATTGTTTTTATAGTGTTTTAATAATTTAAACAATTTAGCCTTTTTATGATAAACTGGAAGAAAATACTTTTTAAAAGAAGTTTTCTATTTTCAAGTAAGAATTTAGCTTGCTACAGTTATATATATATTTAATGTTTCTTACAATTTTTTTTAAAGAATCCGATTAAAACAGAGCAGGTAGCAACTGAACTTTGGCAGCTCGTGCACGTGCTCAGCGTCACATCCAAATGCTGTCTCTGAAAGACAGACGCAGGAGTGCTGTCAGCATTGCTGCAGAGATTGAAGAGGTGGGGGGTCAGCCTGTCAGTGCTCAGACCATACGCCGCACACTACATCAAATCGGTCTGCATGGCTGTCACCCCAGAAGGAAGCCTCTTCTGAAGTCTGTACACAAGAAAGCCCGCAAACAGTTTGCTGAAGACATGTCAACAAAGGACATGGATTACTGGAACCATGTCCTATGGTCTGATGAGACCAAGATTAATTCGTTTGGTTCAGATGGTCTCAAGCATGTGTGGCGGCGATCAGGTGAGGAGTACAAAGATAAGTGTGTCATGCCTACAGTCAAGCATGGTGGTGGGAATGCCATGGTCTGGGGCTGCATGTCATTGAGGAACACCTGAACTGCAATATGTACTGTGAAATAATGAAGCAGAGCATGATCCCCTCCCTCCGGAAACTGGGTCGCAGGGCAGTGTTCCAGCATGATAATGACCCCAAACACACCTCTAAGACAACCACTGCTTTATTGAAGAGGCTGAGGGTAAAGGTGATAAGACAAAAAAAAAAAAAAGGAAAAAAGGGGATTTCAAAATGTTTCAATCATATCTGTATAAGAATTATAAATTTCATTTTCTTTTTTCTTAAGACAAGCACTTGCAACACATTTTCAAATCATAGACTTTATATAAACGACAGATATAGCCACCATGAGCTTTGTTTTTCAGGACAGCCTTTGTTTTTCACGTATCATGTTTTCTATTTACTATGAACTGTGAAGAGTGGATGCTTGGGGTACATTCAGTTCAGATGACTTGAACGTTTTAACTCAAATCTGACAGGCATTCCCCTGATCTAACTGTAGTGTTTCTGTAGTCTGACCTTTTGACACAGGCCTCCATCATGTCACTGGCCATCAGTTTCAGTCTTTGCTCCAGATGCTTGGCAAACTCTGGCTCTGGCCAGCGGAGGTCCATCACAAACATCTGTAGAGTGTCTAGCTTCCAGAACAAATCCTCTGAGGTGGCTGATGTATTGCTGCATGGAAGATTGAGAGAGTTAATAAGTGAAATGGACTCCAGCAACATTAATATAAGCTTTTACAAACTTGTAAGTTTCCCCAACATACCTGCTGTTTCTTTTATAGTGCCCCTTTGTTTTAACAACTCAACTATTTTTAGAAAAAGATAAATCAAGTGCAGGAGATTATGAACAGAGCATGAAGTGGCTACTAGTGGATAGTTTGCAAATTAACTTTAAAACATTATTGGAATAAATTATTTTTAGGCACAGCTTAACAGATAAACTGATTTAATCAAATACATGTTTTACTTCTTTTTCTTGACATGACTGAATTATATTTAAACAAATTTTAGGTTAATGTACAATATTTGTTAGTTCTTTCTCTGTTGAGGAGCAACACTTTATTTCTAAATGAGGCTAGCAGAGTACATTGTGCTTTCTTTTGGTTATTTTACATAGACTGTATATAAATATGGACATAGCCACAGTGTTGTTCCCCCATTGATTTGTAAACATTCTGAAGCCTCAGTGTTTGCATGCTGGTTTCCTGGGGGTGGGAGTGGAGTGTTTGGTTGTTGTTTTTAACCAGAAGTGACCATAATTTTTTGAGATGGAAACTAAGCACAAATTTCTTGGATGGACTTGTTGGCACAATTAACTTTATAGAAGGGTATTTTATTTGTTAGGTAATTCTATTAGTAATTCCATAAGAATTACCTCACAAATGTACTGTGGTAGTCGCAGTAGCCATGAGGTAGAGTGGCATTGTTTACTAATTAGAAGGCTGGTGTTTTGATCCCTGCCTCCCCTTGCCTGCATGTCACAATATCTTTGTGTAAGATATTGAACCCCAAAGTTCCCTGATGCATCCAGTGTGTGTGTGTGTGTGTGTGTGTGTGTGTGTGTGTGTGTGTGTGTGTAGACCCTCATATCTATACATTCAGTCAGTTCAAATGGGGGCCACAGTGAGTCTCCAGCACCAAAATTAATCCCAGGAGGGAATGCCAGAAATAACCACAGGTCTCACAGAAACTTTTTGAAAAGGCAAAAGGATGAGCTGCCAAATAATGTAGAAAAGGAATGACCCTTATTTAACAGCTCCTGCAGCAATGTTAAAATGTCCACAATAGAGCACTGGACTGGGAGAGCATGATGATCCTGATCCTGATCAGACACTCACTATTTATAAGTATACAGACCTCTAGTGGATGAAGATCTTGCACTTTGGATCATTGTCACCATTCTTGAGGGCAGAGGGCTAACATACAAGTTGCAATTATTGTCGGCCTCCTCTGGAGGTGATGCAAAGCACACAGATGGTGACAAAGAGTCCAGCACTGAAACGCTCTCATTTTTAACAGCCCAAGTGGCACTATAGCAATCATAGATGCCACCTGACAGGTCAAGAATAGGAAAAGTGCAACGCCTGTTTTCAGAACAACAAATAGTGGTTGTTAGGTCTCTTGCACTGCCTTTTTTTCAGCAGTGTCTTTATTTCCTTCCTCAATATTGCAGCTGTCTCATCTCCCACAACAGTATTTACTAATCAGAGGAAACAAGGAAGCCTGGTGTCATGGTCCTGGGACTTTTGCCAGGTGCTATGAGTTTCTTGTAGGTTTTGTATTCTTGTATTTTTCCTGCCAGTTTTTGAGTATTTAGTTTCCATTAGGGTTTTGTGGTTTTTCCTCAGGGTGCTTGTCTCCCCATGTCAAGAATGCTTTTCTGTCACGCTTAGTCTTTTCCTGTTTTATTTTCCTAGTCTCCTGTTCCATGTGCATTGTGTTCAGTTTTTCTTCCTGTGTTCTTCCCTTGCCAGCTGTCAGTGGGTCAGTGGTTACCCCTTGCTGTGCATCTCCTTGCTCCATGTTCCTAGTTTCCTCATTAGTTAATTTCTGGCACCTGTCCAGCCCAGTGTAGCTGCAGTTTATTATTTCCTGTATGATTCTGCAACAAAGCTAAATTTAAATTTCTGTCCTGTTTTTAGAGTCCTGCATTTTGGGTCTAACCATGCTTGCCACACAGCATCTCTTGACAGAATGATGCGACCAGACAATGGACCCAGTAGACTCAGACCTGCAAGAGAGGCAGCAGGTTGCTCTTTACTTTTTGAGAGAGAAGGGAGGTGAAGCCGTGGCTCACCCCAGAGTGAAAGTAACTTTTCCATTAGACCCAGACTCAATGCAAGAGTCTGGGTCTATCGGAGGGATTTCCCTCCTCTTTACTTAGTTTCTTTTGCTGTTTTTTCTGGGATAAAAGTCTCTACGTCTTTATAATTTGGTAGTGTTGCTGGATTAAAGAGTAAAGAATTTCCTTTCTACATTAATTGCTGTTTGCAATATTCATTGTCAAGGTTTCGAAACTGAATATCAAGATGTTTCATGTTGTGTTCCCCCATCCAAAAAGCCTAAGACTGTTAATTATGCTTTTGAGCCAGACTTCTTAAAAACTGTGTTCCATGTTGATACTACAGTAGTTCTGTTCCACTCTCAGCCCCGTCTGAGACAGCTCATTCTTTTTCTGTAAGAGACCCAGCAGTCTGTAACCCCTCAGATGAGGTGAGAAAAGACATGATATGTACAGTTGATGTTTGTGTAATGAATGCTTAATTGGTCTTTGTGAGGAATACAAGGAGGCTGTCACTTCTAGGCTTCAAAGATTGGCTTCTGCCATACCTTGACTATTGGTCTCCTTGCATTGTTTAGTAAGAGACTTTCTAATAACACATTATGCCTTTGTCTACCTGCTGTTCCTCCATTAAAGATTGTTATAAAAGCCAAGCCAAGCCAAGCCAGTTTTATTTATGAAGCACTTTAAAAACAGCAAGCGCTGACCAAAGTGCTGAACAAAGAAGACAGGACAACAGTAGACAAGGGAAATGCAGATAAAAGATAACACATAGTAGAAAAGCATCAATAACATACATAGTTTATAATGAATCAAGTAATAAAACAGTATAAAATAGCTAGGTATAATTAATTTAAAAAAAATTAATACACAACAACTAAAATCAGCATCTCAAACCTGGTCAAAAGCCAGGTGAAATAAGTGGGTTTTAAGAGAAGATTTAAAAGTCTAATATGCAATGGCAGCGAGTTCCATAATTTAGGGGCTGCCACCGCAAAGGCTCTGTCCCCTCTAAGCTTCAGCTTAGTCCTCAGCACATCCAAAAGCAGTTTGTCAGCTGATCTGAGCGAGCGGGAAAGGGAGTGTAGGTGCAGTAACTCAGAGAGGTAGGATGGGGCAAGGCCATTTAAAGACTTAAAAACAAATAAAATAATTTTAAAATGAACTCTAAAATAAACAGGTAACCAGTGCAATGAAGATAAAACAGGGGTAATGTGCTCCCTCTTACGTATTCCAGTCAAAAGCCGTGCGGCGGCATTCTGGACCAGCTGAAGACGAGCAGATGAGGACTGGTTTACTCCAATATACAAAGAGTTACAGTAATCCAACCGGGTCATAACAAAGGCATGGATTACAGCTTCAAAATGATTTTTGTCACGGCTGGGTGCTGCAGGCAGGGCAGGGAGGACCTCAAAGCAGGATGTGGCAAGAGCAGACGTGTGCTTAATCACTTTATTTAAAGGCAGGGAATGCCAGAAGCCGGGCAGGAGCCAGCTACACAAAACCAAACTCGAAAACCTTGAAATCTCGAAAACCTTGAAAACTCGAACAACTCGAAAACTAAACACTCAGCAGACATCACATAGATGAACAGACGAGGACCCGAACCAAGAACAAAGAAAAACTAAGGGCTTAAATACACACAAGGGGATTAGGGCAAGTGAACACATCAGGGGACAACAGGTGAACCAAATGAACCAAACGATAAGGGGAGTAAAACTAAACACAAAGCACAGGGAACACGAGACTATCAAAATAAAACAGGAAGTGACTCAGGGGAACAGTGATGCAGACTAGACACGAGACAAGGAACAAAAACACACCAAAACCCCACAACAAAAGAAAAACCCAGAGAACAGACCATAAAAGGAAAAAACTAAAATCGCAGGGTCCCCAAACCCCGGATCATGACATTTTTCGACAAGATGGTTTTAATCTTGGTGAGCTGTCTCAGGCGAAAGAAACTGGATTTCACCACAGCAGTAATCTGACCCTCCAACCTAAGACTGTCATCCATCTTAACACCCAGATTTGTGACCATGTCAAAAACTATCACCTCCGTCTTATTTTCATTAAAATTCAGGAAATTCAAAGCCATCCAAGCTTTGATTTCATCAAGACATTTTGTCAAGGTCTGTATGGAGTTAGCATCACCATGTTTTAGGGGCATATAGATCTGGGTATCATTGGTGTAACAGCAATTTTATGCTTTCTAAGGATAGAACCAAGGGGCAACAGATATAGAGAAAAGAGCAATGGTCCAAGAATTGAACCCTGGGGCACCCCACACGACAAAGGAGCACGGGATGATTTAAAATAATTTAAGCAAATGGTAAAAGTTCTCTGGGTTAAGTATGATCTAAACCATTCTAGCGCTGTGCCCTGAATACCTACACACCACTCTAGACGAGATATTAACATACTGTGGTCCACTGTATCAAAAGCAGCTGTCAGATTTAAAAGAAGTAAAATCACATAGTCACCTGCATCTGAGGCCAGGAAGATGTTGTTAAAAACCCTTAGCAAGGCAGACTCAGTGCTATGAAGAGGCTTGAAGCCAGACTGAAAGACCTCGAGGATATTATTTTCGTCTAAAAAGGCTTTCACTTGGCTATACACGACCTTTTCCAGAATTTTAGAAAGAAATGGAAGCCTCGGAATAGGCCTAAAATTAGACAGCACAGTGGAATCAAGTCCAGGGTTTTTAATCAGTGGTAACACTGTCGCATGCTTATAAGAATCAGGAACCACACCAGAGGACAGGCTGCTGTTAATAAGGGCAAGAACAGCTGGGCTTAACACCGGAAAAACCTCTTTAAAAAGTCGAGGTGGGATAACATCAACCGGGGAGCCTGAGGGCTTCAGATGACCGACAATCTCAAATAAAAAAGACAAAGTAACAGGCTCAAACTGGTACAAAACAGCAGAGCGGGGAACAGAGACTGATGGGTCAGAAGCGGGAGATGATATTAAAGCCCTAACATTTTCCACTTTTGTCATAAAGACATCACAAAATTTTTCACAAGCCTCAAGTGAAGGCTCAGCACCGGTAGATTGAGGGGCATTCTAAACAGAATCAATAATGTCAAATGATACACAGGGCTTGTGACTATTTTCCACAATAATATTTAACAAATGCTCTCATTTGGCATCTTTCACGGTTGCCTGGTAGCGACGCCAACAGTCCCCTAATATTTCAAAAGACACCTGCAGCTTGTCCTTTTTCCATTTTCACTCAGCCTTACGGCATTCACGTCTGACAGCGCGAGTTGTGTCGTTCAACCAGGGCTCAAATTTAGCTCTGGGCCTCCTGGGCTTTACTGGAGCCACTGTATCTAACACAGACTGGCAGACGGAATAAAACCAGGTGGTGAGCACCTCTCTATTAGAGGACTCGGGAATGCCACCGTTCAAATCAAAAAGAGAAGAGAAATGTGCAGCAGTAGACGAGTTAAAAACACGACTGCATCGCGCCGGAGCGCGAGGTTTAACAATGTTACATGGCAAAGTAAGGTCAAATAAAGCAGGCCTTTAGCCGTACCAGTCTACGGCTACATCTTCCACGGGAACGGTGGCGTTTTCTCCGGGGAGGTAGAGCCCGAGTTCGGCAGAGGTAGTCCGGGATCTCTGACAGAAACGGAGGTGAGGGTTTATGATCACCATGAAAAAGTCGAAGATCCAGGAGCGTTTCACGATCGTAAACTAGTAGGGCACTAACGTAGACATTTTGGGTAACAAGCCTCGATAGTAGTACAAACACAAGCAGGGCAGGTAGTGACAGACGGCAAGCCAAGCATACTGGCGCCATCTTGCCTCAATGCAAAGCTACTGAACTAGTCCCTCCTGAGACTGTGCACTGTCCAGCCTGTCCCTGCGCCCATTCCCTTTCTCTGGGTCAGGGTGTGCAGAGAGCAGGCCACTCCTGCACCTGTACCTGTTCTGCGGTTGGGAGAAGTCAAGGACCAGTCTGCTCTTGCACCCATACCTATTCTGCGAGTGGGAGCGGCCAAGGACCAGTATGCTCTTGCACCCGTACCTGTTCTATGCATGGGGGCAGCCAAGGCCCAGCTGAAACTTCAGCCTCTGGGAGCAGCAGATGGGCCTTCCTAAACAGCCCCAGTCATCAGTAGAGACAGCTGAGTGCTCTGCAGAATAGCCCCATTCACTGAAGGACACGGCTATGTGCCTAGGACTACCTCAGTCTTTTGAGTCATCCCAGTCAACAGCAGCAACAACAGCACCTGTGTCTAAGGTGTTCCATCGCCCATGTCTTCATCAACTCCTAGAGAGACCTCCTTGCTGACACCGGCTCCCAGCCAAATCACCAGAGGGGTCCTGCCACCTCAGCTGCGGCCACCCTCCAGACCATCTCTATCTCTGCCCCTTCCCTGCAGTCAGCCTCCAGCGCTGCTTAACTTTCACCGCTGGTCCTGTGGCCAGCCCTCTGAACCACTTTTGGCATTACCACTGGCACAGCGGCCATCTCCCTGATCTGTTTCATGTTCACCACTGGTCGCTGGCTGGCCCTGTGAATTACTTCATCTTCATGGCGAGTTTCAACCCCTGAGTCACTTGAAAAGCTAATTCATGCATTTATTACTTCTAGGTTTGACTACTGTAATTCATTATTATCAGGCTGTCCTGAAAGTTCCCTGAAAAGCCTTCAGCTGATTCAAAATGCTACAGCTAGAGGACTGGCAAGGACTAGAAAGAGAGAGCATATTTTGCCCATATTGGCTTCTCTTCATTGGCTCCCTGTTAAATCTAGAATAGAAACTTCTCACATACAAGGTCTTGAATAATCAGGCCCCATCTTATCTCAAAGACCTTATAGTACCATATCATCCCAATAGAGCACTTTGCTCTCAGACTGCTGGCTTACTTGTGATTCCTAGGATACTTAAAAATAGAATGGGAGGCAGAACCTTCAGCTTTCAGGCCCCTATAAAGCTTATAGTTAGGGCTGGATCAGGTGACCCTGAACCATCCCTTAGTTATGTTACTATAGGCTGCTGGGTGGGGGGGGGTCCATAATGCACTGTTTCTTTTCATTCACCTTATTTGCTCTGTTTATAATTCACTCTGTATTTAATAATTCATTATTATTAATCTCTGGGTCTCTTCCACAGTGTGTCTTTTGTCCTGTCTCTCTCCCCTCAGCCCCAATCTTGTGCTCCTGGATTTTTCTGTTCTGCGTCTGGCCTGGAATGATAATTGGTAACCTGTAGCAGAGGTTCTCACCACCTACAGAAAAGGGTTCCAAGTGTGCCCCACAAGGAGGTCAGACAGGCATCAACTGCCTGACATGGTCTATTTGACCTGTAGACTGAAGATTTGCAGCTGTTTGAGGACATGTTATTGTTTGTAACATGGGAACATATTCATTTATGGAATTTGCTGAAGGCACCTTTATGGGGGCCAACATGGTCACCAGAACACCCAAACTGGGAGGTGCAATCTGAGGAAACAAAAGTGTATTTTTGTGTGCAGGGGATTTGTGTTTTGGAGACTGTGTTAAGAAAGTGGAAAACCTTCTGGAGCTAAAAACCTAATAAGCCTGTTGGCCAACAACAAAGTAGTGTCTCTCACTGGAGCACTTTTCCACTCAGTCTCACAGCTAGGAGTAATTAGGCTTCTTCCTCCCAAACATTGGGTCTCTGGAAGTCTGAAGGATGGGCCATTGCTCAAAACTGACTGGAGCAAAGTGTGCAGATGGAACTTAATTCAGAGGTTGTCCACTCACCAGCTGTGCAACTGCAACAGCATTGATCTCTTTTCAGACTACAAGAGCTGGCTATAAGCTTGGAATTCATTTCATGTCTGTGGGTCATGTAGAGCCTCTATCAGCTCAAATTTAGCCTTAAATGCTTTGACTGATTCCCCAGATAATTACCCAATGATTACCCAAATAACGCATCATCAGACACTGAATCGCCCACGTAAATGGTCCTGTCCCTACCTGGGACATGAGAAAGGGTCAGCCACAGATGCCACTACACCACTACTATCAAGGTCATACCTCTGACCAGGAAGAGCACTGCACAACGAGGTGGATGCACAAGGCACTCAGTGATGACTCTGACCTCATTCAGGGGAGGCACCAATGGGTTGTCTACGGGAACCAGTAAGCCCAATAATTTTTATCCAGCTGAGATGTGGAAAATCTGAAGTGCTTGGACAGAAGAGTTGAAGAGGTCCTGTCCCACACAATGGTTGTGGGACAGGACCAGATACACTGCCAGAGGTAGTTCCATGGGTTATGGATTAACTAAGCCAGCCTTGTCCAATCCATCCAGTTCCAGATACTGTCCATTACCACGCAGCGATGCATGTAGACAGTAGTTTTTCTCCAATATCTGGGAACACAGGCAGGGATTTTTTGGACAGTCCAGCATGTCACTGTCATCATGGTGAATGGATAGTCCAAAATGTAGTCTTTGCATGGTTCTGACTTGAGCTTGGCTAACCTATCAACATTCTTCATGTGGACAGGCCGGCTAGTTGACCAAATACTCCTCGCCTTCAGACTCGGATGAAACTGGGTCCCTAAACTCAGAGAGGAGAGGGTCATTATGTGCTACAGCAGTCTTTCCCAGCACTTTCTCCACAAACATGACCCATCGTTACAGTTTTGAGCATCAGAGCTGGTGACAAAATGCATAGCCTTTGGGCTCAGTTAACACTCTGTTTGCATTGACAATCACAAGGCAAATGGGGCATACCTTGTGCTGATCTTTATCATGCAAAGAGAAGCTGCACCCCTGAGGGCTGGTGCGGACAGAATATTTCTTTTTTGCTTGATTTACCATACCATACCAGAATGCAATGCAAAAATGTACCTCACCAAAAACTCAAAATTACCACTCTGCGGGCAGCTTATGCACCAACTGATCAGTGGTGGCTAACACCAACATTAAGCTAACTTCAAGTCAGCAGACAACAGAGGTTAGTAGCAGTAACTAGCCCGACTTGGTAGAGGTGTTCTTAGCAAGGTGAAAACCTTAAGAACTCAGAGATGACTGTGATGACAGGGGTATATATCAGACAATGCATAAGCCATCACAGATCATGTGACTTAAAGATGTGAACAGCCAGGACGTGTGTGTGTGTGTGTATGTGTGTGTCTGTATGTGTGTGGGGGGGAGTGATATCCTATACTGTTTTACACAGAGTGAATTGACTGAGAGAGAACATACTGAGGCTTCACAGTCTTCCACCAAATAGAAAGACCCAGAAATGATTTACTTTTATATAAGGCCACGTTTTCTCCTGCTAAACAAATAAATTAGAGCGTTCTAAAACAGAAGACCAGAAATCGTTAGTGTAACAAATGACCAATTTGCACTGGCATGATTTTTGGATGGCATGGATGTGTGAATATGAGTGTGTACATTTAAGGTCAAAGTAGTAGATTACATTTTTTGTAACTAGACCTCGAATAATTTTTTTTTCCAGTTTTGGTGACAGAGCTCAGCATCTCTGCCTATTCTGCATCTGGTGTAGTTCTTAAACAGGTTCTTGTAGTTTGCATGTAGATCTGTGTGGTTTCAACACACTGTCAAGCAGAAACAGAGACAGATGGACCTTTTTACTGCCGTCTCCCCTGCGCACAGGTTATACAGCAACACATGGCAAAGCTTCCCACCACCGACACCCAAATGTACAGCGCTTAGCTAGAATGACAAGCCACTAGAGGTGTGTTTGTGTGTGTGTGTGTGTGTGTGTGTGTGTGTGTGTGTGTGTGTGTGTGATGGGGGTTTAAAACCAGTCACTCCCTCACTTTTCTCACTTTGCCTTTAAAAGACTGTTACCTTAACAAGTGGCACACAGGAATATATGCTTTGGGTTGAGTCTGCAGTGCAATTAAATGCTCAGTGGCTATCCCCCTAATGTCTAATTAGTGGCGCTCTTCTCTGTGCGTGCTCTCCCCTGCTCCCCGGGGAACGTAACGATACCACTCGCCCGTCTGTGCTCACTAATGAAGTGCCAGCTTTTTATTTTCACTTTTTTTCATGGATAGTGGAGGGCCAAGTAAAGTGAGCGAGAGGAAAAAGTGTGTTCTATGTTGTGGGAAAGATTGGGGAGTCAGAATGAGGAGCCTTTTTAAGAAACACACCCTCGATCAGCCTCTTGAGACCCCTCCACCACCACCACAAAACATGTCCACCAACGCTGTCAGATCTACAGACGGACACATGAAAATACTCGGTAATAATTGATGAAAACTAGACTAGGCATAGAAACTCATTGATTCCAAAGGTAAATCTATAGTACAGCTACATTCTTTTATCCATCATTTCCCAGAGCTCACAGTCACACTTAAACATCTCAATTTGTCTAACAAAACAATCTAAAAGTGAAAGATACTCAGTACACAATGTAAACAAAGACAGAGAAGGAAGTACCCAAAATTTGGGTGCATATGACCCCCTGTAGGATTCCATTAAACCCCTATTTACTGGCAACTTAGAAGCAAAATTGTTTATGTTAAACTAATCCACTGCCAATTGTGGATTTGTGTCCACCCATCCATCTATCCATCCATCCATCCATCAATCTATCTTCTTCCGTTTATCCTTTTGGGCGTGAATATGATAAAATAATGGAAAAAAGTGGAAGTCAAAATTTTATAGTCCCTTTGTTTGATTTTCACCTCTTTTGTAAGCCAAACAGTTGCATCACCTTTTCAAATCATAAATGATGAACACAGTGAATTTTGTTTTTGAAGCCCAATTTGTCATCTTTTACCAGCGACAATAACACATTTATTGTGACTCCATGCTGTATGACAAGATTCTCCTAAGATGGCTGACCTTTGATGTTATGTGTTCTATATGTCTATTTCTTATTATGTATCACTTTTCCTTCCTCATCTGAAGTATGGAGACTGGATACTCTGTATGCATTTCATTTTGATAACATTTTGGAGTTCAGTTTAAATGACCTCAGTGCTTTCATTCAAATCTCAGGCACATTTTTAAGAGAGGCTGCTGTGGCTCAGGTGGTGAGGAAGGTTATTCACTAATCACAGAGTTGGTGGTTTAGTCCGCCCCTCCACATGCTGAAGTGTCCTTGGGTCCACCGCTCTACCACCATTGGTGTGTGTGAATGAGAATATTGTAAAGCACTTTGTAGAATCACTAAAGTTAAAAGGTGCTATAAGCTCAGACCATATAAAAAGAATATTCTTCGTTCTCTCAAAGAACGAAACAAACTTTGACAGGATAGTCTTGAGTTCATTTAATTTAATTTACAAAGCATTGTAAATGTTTTTTGTTGTTGTTATTTCAAGAAATCTTTCCTTTTTGCATTTGTCAAAAAGAAATCACTTGCTTGGAGTCTCCCTCTTCTTAAATCTAGTATGTACATCATATACTTATCCTTCTTTTGAGTGTCATTACTTAATGTTTGCAGTGAACGGGCTATAGAACGGGATATAGAGAGAACTACTTTTAAAATAGTCCTCGTATTTTGTGTGTTGAGATAATCTAAAGTAAATTTCTAAGGACACTAAGTGGAGAGCAAATATATTTCAAACTGTTATATCTGAAGGCCAGTCATGTGGATTTTCTTTATATTTTGCCATGTGTAGAGTACTGCAAGACATTTTTGAGGTAAAGAGGAGGGTGTTCTCACATGTGAAGCAGATAATCATCAACTTACAAGATGTCAGGGAGATTTATTCCTTGCAGGCTGCAACAGAAATTGAGGGTCTGTGTTGTTATTACACTGATATTCACCACACTGAGGCGTGCACACTGCACAGCACAAAAACTTGACACAAAGACTTGACACACATGGTGAATCACAAAATTTCACCATCAAATCTCTGAGGGCCACAGTTTCATCTGAAACCACAAACCTCCCTCGCATGCTGTGCTCATTCAGACAAAAAGATGTAGCTACTTCTACAGTTCATTCTCTGAGAGCAGGAGTCAACAGCAAAGTTTTTGTCTTTAATAAGTTACTTTTAGAACAGCTTGAACAAGGTGTCATTCAGATAAGTAAAAACACAAAAATAATCACTGGAGATCAGAATGAAACAAAATTCATTTTAGTGCTGCTGATAAACATGCAGATAATAAACTTACAGACATACTGAAAAGAACAAAATCGTGACACCACTGCTGAGTATTCAGGACAATAAGACAACAGTCCAGGCTACAGGTCTTCACTTTACCTGACCACTAAAGACCAGACCCGACCCCAATTTTCTGCCAACTTTAAATCTTTTTTCTCTTCAAACTCTTTGGCTTCTGTAAAATTTAGACAGGACCCCAGTGGGTAATAAATAAGAAAGGAATTAAGAAGAATGTTTAATAAACCAGTGAAAGTCCAGGATTACTGATGGTATTGTTCATTGCTCCAACATTTTAACTTTTCTGCAGGCTTTCTTTTACAATTCAAGGTGTGCAAAGGATAAATCATAATTACTCTGGTGTTTTTCCAGCTCTTTCTCTATCTCAAGTTTTAAAACAGAAAAGTAACTAAATTCCTGTCAGTATCAAATATGTTATATAAATGATAGCTGTAACTAAAAGGAGCTAGTGAAGTCCTGTTAATCTGTGTGATTTTGTTGTCACCATCTTGGTCTTGCAAAACCAGATGTAGTAAGACCTGAAAATAGCGACTGAGCTGATTAACCCTCCAGGAAAGTGTTTGCTGAAGTTATAGCTCAGGTGAGAAGCATAGATGTTTCCTTCTAGATTTCTATATAGCTGGATGCCCCCTGCTGGTCACTGGAAAGAATGCAGGTTTAAGACACATGCACTTGCTTCACTCTTCTGACTACAGTCTACAGTCTTATATTGCACTAGTTTTCTGCAAGTTTAACAAAATATTGCTAAAATGACAACAAAAAATAGACTTTCTAATTTAAAAAAATCTCAGTTTGCTGAGATAAATGATAAAATAAACCACTAACATTCTACTATGTTGATTTGTTAAATTAAAATTAGGCAGCAAAGCAATGACATGATGAAAGGCTAAGGTGTTAAATAAACACCAGCATTATAACATGCTAGCATTCAGCAAATATCCTGACAAAGTATACTGCTTATAATTCAATTATATAGGTCATTTATACCTAAAAAAAACATTATCCGCTTATGAGCAGCACAACTGGTATTTTTTTATTAATATATCCTATTTTTGTATTCATGCAAGACACTTCTAGACCTCTAGTGTACAGCCTCTGAGATCTGACCCCCCCCCCCACACACACACACACACCCACCCACACCATCAACATCGGCCCCATCCAGGCAGTTGCTGAGAAGATTGGCATCTGTGGCAGCGTAAGGGGAAGGCTGGGTACTTTAGCCAGAGGAACACTGGATAGATTGTAGCTAACAATCTGCCATGTCAGAGTCAGTGGCAAAGTTCAAGAAAATGTCAAAAGGAAATAGTAGATATATGCAGAGAGAAGAAACACTGGGAGTAAAAGTAGACATCCTTTACCACAGCACACAAACACAAAGGGAATACTACCAGAAAAGCAGCCATTTGTTCTTTTGCAAAAACTGATGAAAAGCAAACAACAATAAAGAAAAGTCATTGCTCACTTCTATTCAACCCATTTCTTTCGCTCCAGTTGCCTTTTGTCAAAAAGTGCAGTGTGTCCTTGCCATTTGTGTTCAGTTCCATCTTAGCGTATTATTTAGTTTCATTGATCACACATGAACAAATTTTATTATTACTGATAGCAAACAGAACTAAAATGACAATAAAATACCTTTTCTTTAATAGGAAAACTGAAGAAAAAAATCACATGGAGTACAAGAGAAGAACTCTCAGATAAAGATTATTTATCTGTGTTTTCATGGAGGCATGAATGGGAAACAAAAACCCTTTAGAAGTTTCTGTTCAAGCTGTTTTCTTTGATGCAGTTCCTCCCAGGCAAATTTATGTGTACTTCCCTTTATTTTAAATCCCATTCCAAAGGTTTTAAATTTGCTATGTTTAAATAGTGCCAACTGTATAACAATGATTCAAGGAATTAATCAAAGTACAGAAGAACCTTTTCAAAATTTTATGTCTATACATTTTATATGTAATGAGTAGCATAACATCAATATTGTAGAGAGAAATTGATGGGTTTACAGAAAGGAATTTGTAGATCACACAATGTAAGAGTCATGAAAGTACAGACAAATAATAGCCCAGGATTTCATAGTGAAGTAAATAAACATTCTGAAGTAAAAATTAAAACCCAGATTTCTGGTTGGAGAAAAAGCCTGCTTAGTTTTAGCTTTAAAGATTTAGACTTGCCTATCAACAGATTTATGGATATGCGCAAATATTGCAACACCCACTATTTCCAGATGGTTACTGAATGAGTGAAAGAGAGAGGGGCACGACAATATTTGCTAAACTGAATGTGTGACACCTTTAGAAAAACAGCAAAGAAAAAAAAACACATCTGAAGCAAAGAAGAAAATTTTCCTAAATAGCTGACTGGACAAAGGCATTCGTGGAATATTAATTTTCATTATTCATGTAAACAGCTCAGTAGAAATATCAATGTTTTCACAATAAAGAAGGTAATCAGGAATGTGTTATGTATGTAAATGTAGTCAAAGATTGCTCAGTTGAGCCTTACTTGACAGGCTGCCAGGTCTCCTTCTCGAAGCCACGGTGGATTGACTGGGCAATGGCTGACTCCATTAGATCGATGTATCGCACCACCAGGGGGACGTACAGGTCTTGCAGGTGTTTGTGAAACATCCCATTGCACAAGTGAACTGTTGCGGAGGGGGCGATGAGAAAATGTCATAACTGTCTGGACTTTATAGATTAAACTACAGATCACTTGATACAAAATATGTTCTGTAAACCTATACATATCCACACACACACACACACACGCATACACACACAGTTCTCTTCAAAAGTATTGGAACAGTGAGGCCCTTTATTTTTGCAGTAGATTAAAGCATTTGGTCAAAAATATCAATATGAGATAAAAGATAAACAGGTCAGTTTTTATTTACAGGTATTTCCATCTTAATGTGATACACAGTTCATAAGATAGCACCTTTTGTCTGAACCCAACCATTTTTCTTGTGAGCAAAAGTATTGGAATAGATAAACTTAAAATGGATTAAAGTGAATAAGACTTAATATTTAGTTCCAAATTCATTGCTTGCAGTGCGTTTTGGGTCATTATCTTGCTGCACAATGAATGATTTCCTTATCAGTTTGGTTGCATCTTTAAATTGACAGACAAAAATGTTTCTGTAGACTTCTGAGTTCATTGTAGTGCTGCTTATCATGGGTGACGGCATCAATGTAGATTATTGAGACCGTCCCAGAAGAAACATTGCAAGACCAAGCCATGACACTGTTTCACAGAGTTTGGCATCACAAGCAAACCATTTCTTTCTCGAAACTTTAGGTTTTCCATCACACTTGTAAAGGTTAAAAGGTTAATCTTTATCTTGTCAGTTACCTTCACTCATGCTCTCTGGAGGTTGTTGCTGATGCCACTAACAATTGCTTTAGGGTCTTTTTTACCACACTGTCAATGTTTCGGTCATCAACTGCTATTGTTTTCATTGGTCTACCTGTTTGACATCTGTTACACCAGTGACAACTTTCTTCTTCAGGACATTCCTAATAGTTGTATTCCAACACTTTTAAGAAAAATGGGTGTCTTCAGACAAAAGGTTCTATCTTCTGAACTACGTATCAGATCAAAATGTAAACAGCTGGAGATAAAAGCTGAAATGTTGATATTTTCTTATATTAATCTTTTAATATCAAACCCAAATGTTTTCAGTCTACACCAAAACTAAAGGTATTGCCCTCACCTTTGGAAGGGTGTGGGTATGTATATATATTAAATATCTAAAATAGGATATATATATATATATATATATATATATATATATATATATATATATATATATATATATATATATATATATATATATATATAAAAATCCCAGCTCGCCCCTTCGGGCGGTCTTTTCCCTCCAAGCTGGGGTCCTCTACCAGAGGCCTGGGAGCTTGAGGGTCCTGCGCAGCATCTTAGCTGTTCCCAGGACTGTGCTCCTCTGGACAGAGATCTCAGATGTCATTCCTGGAATCTACTGGAGCCATTCTCCCAGTTTGGGGGTCGTTGCCCCAAGTGTTCTGATTACCATGGGGACCACTGTTACCTTCACCTTCCAAATCCTCTCTAGCTCTTCTCTGAGCCCTTGGTATTCAAGTTTCTTGTGTTCCTTCTCTTGATGCTGCCATCACTTGGTATTGCAACGTTTGTCACTACAGTTTTCTGCTTTTGTTTTCCACCACAATGATGTCCAGCTGGTTAGCCATCACAAGTTTGTCAGGATCTTAGCTCTGTTTTTCTCAACCACCCTTGGGGCGTATCCCATTTTGACCTTGGGACTTCTAGGTCATATTCGGCACAGATGTTCCTGTATACTATGCCAGCCACTTGGCTATGGTGCTCCATGTATGCCCTGTCTGCTCGCATCTTGCAGCCTGCTGTTATGTGTTGGATTGTCTCAGGGACATCTCTGCACAGCCTGCACCTGGAATCTTACCTTGTGTGGTAGACCCCAGACTCTATCAATCTTGCACTCAGAGCTTGTTCTTGTGTTGCCATGATTAGTCCATCTGTGCTGTCTATCAGTCCAGCTTTGTCCAGCCATTGGTGGGATTTTTCTATATCAGACACTTCTTCTATCTGCTGGTGGTACATGCCATGCACAGCCCTGTCCTTCCATGATGGTTCCTGTTCTTGGTGTTCATCTTTCTTGGGTTTCTGCTGCCTGAGATACTCACTAAGGACATGATCCTTTGTAGCCATCTTCCTGATGTATTCATGGATCTTTGTTGTTTCATCTAGGATAGTGGTTTGATACTCACTAATCTTCAGCCTCCTTCCTTCAGCTTAGCGACAACTGGCAGGGTGTAGGTGTTGATTGCCTGGATCTTGTTCTTCCCATTCAGGTGATTCTTTAGGACTTGCCTTACTCTCTGCAGGTACTTGAAGGTTGCAGCTTTCCTAGCGGCCTCTTCATGGTTCCCATGTGCCTGTGGGTCTGTATCTGTACCCAGTCTTGTGTTGTTGTGTTGTGGCCTCTAGTACTGTTCTCCACATTTCCACTGAGTTCTTGATGAATGCTCTTAAGGTCCTGTTGATCCGGAATAGGATCCATGTGTGCGGCGCTGAGTCATAGGCTTTCTTGTAATCAATCCAGGTGGTGCACAGTCCACAGTCTTGAGTGGCTGTTCTATCTACAAATAGCTAGTGTTTTGTTCCCCTGGCATCTCTGCTAATTCCTTTCTGAGCTCTGCTCATGTATTGTGCCACGTGCCTGCTTATCTTAGCTGCTAGGATGCCTGACAGGACTGTCCATGTTGTACTGAGGCAGGTTATTGGCCAGTAGGTGTGTATCATATCAGAGCCTGGTGCTGTCCAACTCTTCATATGTGAGACTCTTTCTTGGATGTGTGCCACTGTGATGGTTACTGTATCCTGTTCAGGGAGGTTGCTGTGGTCTGTTCTTAGATCCACTAGCCACTGAGCATTGGCATTGCTCTGTCTCCAGCTTTGGTGGGGGTGCTGTTCTCATATTGTTTCCCTGCCACTGAGAGCACACCTTGGATGGTTAGATGTATATCTCTCTGGTATACCTCTTCAAGCGATTAGCCAAGGCTGTGAGTCTTTGCTTGGCAGTTTCTGAGGCCTCAGGTATGGACAGCTTGTTGTAGTTCTTAGCTCCTCATTCTTCATCACACCTTTCTGCAACTCTGATATCTGGTTAACTTCCCTCCATGCTGCCTTGATCTTATCCTCTAGCCATCTTTTCAATGGAGGGTACTGGCCCTTGTGGCTTATAAAAAAGCATTTGGAGGATCAACTGAACTCAGAGTGTGGGGATGATGATATCTACCCTCTACCTGTCTTCCTGGCTCCTCCTTGCCATAGCGTTTGTGTTGTACCTCGTCAATCTCTAGTTGTGATAGCAGTTGCTTCTTGCAAATGTTGGAACACTGAGCTACGAGTTGTTTTGATGTTAGTGTGGATATTGAATGTCGAAGAATTCATAGGTCCCACATCCTCTTCATGTACACTGGGATTACATGTGCAGTAGCATTCCAATAGGTCCTGATTTTCATCTCATGCCCATTTTTGCCGTATCCTTCTAGTTCCGGAAGCCCATTAATTGTCAATATGCCCTGGTTCCTCAACACCTAACGCGAACCTTGTTAATCTGGACGACGTCCAAGTTGATGTGGCTTCAGTCATGTATCTCTCTCTCCATATTCTGAGGTAGGCTTGAATAGCATGTGGGGGTCTAGCCTGGGGACCTATACTGGATTTGAACCCCCAACCTCCTGTTCCAAACATGGTAAGGTTGCCTCTATGCTTTATGCTTTAATATGAACTTGTTACCTCACTCTTACTAATCTGTAATATGAAGTAAAAGAACTGTATTCATGTACGGTTTACTGCTTTACTGATGTTATCACAACCAAAAGTTTAAATCAAACCTAAAGAATAGAACTTCACAAAATTCAAATTTATACTGTAGGTCTACACTTCTCCTATCAAATGGCACTATGTGCACAGGTGTTCCTATTACCACTCCATTACCCCCTGTTCCAACTCTCCCTGTAGGTTTTGGAAAGGCAGATAAATCCCTGCAGACAGTGACAGTCCACAGTGAGGATAGACAAAGATAATGTGTTGGTGAGAAGCAAGCAGGCTAGTCTCCCAGGACTTCATTAGTTTTAATTCCTCTCACTCTGCTCCATCATGATTAACACTAGCCTTTTTGCCCTCTGGAGAGAAAAATCCGCTTCCCTCACAATTGCTCGCCTTCACACACTGACAATCAAGTGAGCATTTAAATAATCTGCAACTGAGAGATAATGCACTTGTTGAAGAAGATACTCAGAGATCAGCTGACCAGTGAGCATTGCCGAGGGTTTGCTGTCTAAAATATGGTGTGAATAATTAAAAATCAAGAATTGTTCATACTTTATTGTGTAAAAGTGACGTGTAAATTGTCCATCAAAACCTTTTTTCCCTTTGTCAGCGAGAGGCAGCAAGTGATTGGGAAGTCAAACTAATCTCATTCTTCTCACTTCAAACATAATTATCAGAGGGAAGACCTCATTTGTGCAAACCGTAAAAACTATGATTTCGCTTGTACTGTTTCATCTCCATCTATTGCCTCATTATGCTCCAATTCAAGTTGGCTAATGTTGTGACATTTGGAATAATTATGGCACAAACAGAGGATGGTAATTAGAAAGCAATGCAAGATATGAGCCATAGAAAAGAGATTTGTGATTTCTTTGCATAATGAAACACTGAGTTTTTTGTTCTCAACACCGCCCTTGGGCTGTCTGTCTATTTGCCTGCTTGTCTGTTACTGTATTTGAGGTATTTTGGCATCTGCCATGTTAAATAATGCCTTGCGTCTTGCCAAATCTCTGCTGGCTTGAAGACAAAGCCTCACAGTGAAGGAGGGCTTGAAAGAGAAAAACAATGAGCCAATGAGATTTTTTTTCTCCAGCAGTCAAATGAAATCTTTACAGAGAAATGCAGTTTATCAGGAAGTAAAATGTTACAACAATCTCAGGTAAAACAGACTAACATGTCATAATAATAATCTGAAGTTCATAAAACTCAAACAGGTTACTGGGCAGCCCACATTAGCTACCACTTATTTTCCAGACTCTTAACAAAACAAAAACAAAAAAATTTGCATTGTTAAACTGGATGGTAAACGGACGGGTTCTAATGTAGTGCTTCACTACTCTACTTTGAGCACTCAAAGTGCTTTATACAACATGCTTCATTCACCCATTCATACACCTTCATACAAACACTCCTTTCCACATCTAAGTGCTTTCTAACATTCACACACACACTCAGACTCCAGTAAATGCATTGGAAGTAACTTGGGGCTCAATTTCTTGCCCAAGGATACTTTGGAATGCAGACAGGGATCAAACCACCAACCTTCCGATTAGTAGATGACCCTGGCCTTGGCACAGCGCCTTAGTTTATTATATCTAAATTCCTTTATTGTTACAAGAGTTTGTCAAATGTTAGACATTATATTATAAATCTTTTACAATTCACAAAAGCTGAAAAGACGAAAAACATCTTAAAAGTTAAGTTGTCTGGCCTTCAACCAAATAAACAGGAAGAAAAAAATGAAAATAAATAAATAAAAGCCAAGTGCTAAAAAGAGATAGGAAACACTGTTAACATGAGACAGGAAACACAGTATTAGAATACTTTGCAGCTACCTCCTAATAAGAAGACCAAGTTGAAGATAAACCTCAGGCAGGTGATTTTGTCAGGCCAATTGTGTTAATTACCCTTCTGTTGGAGCGTGCCAGGTTCTCTTAGCCTCCTGTTTGAATGACCTTTGTTTTCTTAAGCATCACTAGTGATAATTAGCACTTGTAACTGGAAGAACAGGGCATTTCCTCAAAAACCTACTGTTAGAGATGTGAAAATTAAGGACAATAACAAAAGCTAACTGAGTTAGGAGTAAGCAAATCAAGTCCAATCAATGAAAAAAGATGTTGACCGTGGGTTAAATGTACTTTGTTTGATAATTGAACTAAAATTATCACAGTTGTATGCTCCTACTAAACAGACAAAGTTGCAGTTCAACTTCCATTTTATATCCATGACTAAATTTATATAATCTGAGTTGAGAAGATTTTTAAGGAATTCAGTATGTGGGCATCAAATATTACTGTCAACAATTTCATATCTCACCAAATACTAAAAAAGAGGCAATTATCTTTCCTTCTGTCTGTTGTAACTAGTGTTCACTACTTCTACTTGACATTAAGTGACATTTCATGTACTATTGTACTATTCATCTGCCTCTCCTGAGCAATTACTTCTGCATGAGGGAAAATCTGCGTTAATGACATAACAAATAAAAATATACTATCACAAACTCTTAATTTAGATAAAGCTAGAAAGTCCACAGTTCGACAAACGTCTTATAAACATAGAAAATATAGTTTGGTGGCTTTCTCCATTGAAGTGGACACCCACTTAAGATGATTTAAAGCACAACACAGAAAAAATAAGCCAGAGTAAAGGCCTCTACACACTAGTTGGCAACATGTGAGCCCATAGCTCAAAACAGGCACCAATATATTAAATATACAGTAATGTGAGAACAGTAAAATAATACTGTTTTTCCTCATACACACACCTAGATACTGCTCCAGGTCAATCGAGTCACTGAAATTATTTCTCTGCCTCCTCAAGGTCTTTACATGCCAGACATGTAAAATATGTGCAAATGTTTCATGCATTAAAAATATTTTTCGGACTCCCCTATTCCTAATGCAGCCGTTCACACCAACTGCATCACAGGATAAATTTGTGGCACTTATTTCTTCAGATCAAGTTTGATTTTTTTCAAGACTGCTGCATTTGGCAACATGAGGTCATATCTCAACACACAGACCAATGCACTTTATATACCAGGATGTGGGAACGGTAAAATTGTACTATTTTTCCTCAGACACACAGCTAGATGCTGCTCTGGGTCAACCGAGACAGTGAAATTATTTCCCTATCTCCTCAGATGCGATCTCAACTCTGCCAACAACAGTTCATCCTGACATCCTGAAATATGTGAAAAAAATGGCCGTGATGCAGCTTCAACTCCTGGATCAAACTATGAAATTCTCCCTGCTGCTGCTTTCTCATGACAGTTGGATGAACCCGGAATTAATTTTTCCACTGTGTGTTTAATGAGGACAAATCATTCACAAAAATGAAACGCCTTCGTAGATTACACCACAAGTTCACAACCAAAAAGATTTCGAATTTTGTGTCATTTTTTCACAACACATCCAGTGTGTAAAGACCTTAAGGGCTAATGTCGTTAAGGAAGTAGCTTAAACAGCAGCTGGTTAATAAAATTGTTAATGAGTTTATTAACAGGTATGGAGGAAGTTTGGCTAAGAGAATCAGACAGAAACTTTAAGTAAGTTTGTTGCAAAAAATAAACCAAAAGCCAATATGAAAACAGCAAGTGAAGTACAATAGAGAAGCATTTTGCCTTGCTGCTTGCTTTGTTATGAAAATTAATCAATGACTGGCAGGTGTAGCTCACATATTCTATCTGCCACTACAGCAACTTTTGCAACTTGTTGAAATGTGAGCTGGTTCTCGTATTGCACCAAGGCAGAACAGGCACTACTTGGCGGAGAAAAAAAATGAATTTTCAAGATTGGGCATCATTAGTTAGCAATCAGCTGAAGCAGGTGAGCTCATTTACAACATGGCTTAAAGTGTGTTTAGAAAACCTGAGACCTACGGTCTGTTTGCAGAAAATTGTTGAAGAGCTGAAATAGTGGGAAACTGTTCCAGGAGTTGACTGGCTGGACCTGAAGAACTGCGTCCATGTCGGCTCTGTACAGAGACAGAAACTTCTCAGCGTGCTCGGCCATTAGCTCTGGCCACCATGAAAAAGCCTAAGAAAGATACAACAAAATTTTTTCAAAGGAACAGAGAGGGCAATCAGAGAATGTTCTCTTTATGTCAGTAAATATATTCCTGGAATTTTTAGATCCATCCTTTGAAGTCTTTATCTTTATTTGTTGTTCATTATTATCACATCTTTGTATCAAGATTAACTGCTTAAGTTTATATATATATATATATATATATATATATATATGTGTGTGTGTGTGTGTGTGTGTGTGTGTGTGTGTGTGTGTACACACACACGGAGTGGTGGAGTAAACATCAGATGAAAGCCAGGAGGATGGATGAGGCAACCAAATATAACAGTGGGATAGAAACATTATTCATATGGCACCTTTCAGTACACAGAAGCTCAGTTTGCTTTACTTTAAAAGACATGATACAACGCACATAATCCACCTGTACAAAAGGCAAAAGCTACAATACATGTACACATGTAAAAGAATCAATGTCTGTTTCCAGACAACTAAATTGATTTCTTCTACCCATGACCAAAAATAACCTATTACATTAAATAAAAGCTTATTGTTACCACAATAAAAACCTTAATAAGTAGTGAGCAATGTATTAAACCTTAACTAAAGCATTGTCAGATCATAAAAGCAATTTATTTTTTAGTGGGTGTCAGATGAGAAAATGTTTATGAGGTGGAACTCTGCATGTTTTCAGTTCATTTATAGGACTTGACCTCACAGCACTCTGAAGGCCCATTTTAAAGTCTGAAGTTTGGGTTTACTGCACTCCACCGTCTTTGAAAAATATTACAACACAATTTTTCCCCATATGTAGTCACAGAAATTGTACCCTACACAGATTCAAGCTATTCTGTGCCAGATGCCACAAAGCAGCCCAGAACATAACCGAGCCTCTTCCATGTTTCACGGTAGCTACAGTCTTCTTTTCTTTTTGTGTCTGTGAACATATAACTGATGTGATTTGCCAAGAAGCTCCAGTTTTATTTCATCTATCCAAAGGACATTCTCCCAGAATCTTTGTGGCATGTTAATAAGCATTTTGGCTAATTCTAGTCTCACTTTTTTATGATTTTTTATGACAGTGTTGTCCTCCTCAGCTTTCTTCCATTAGGTCCACTTTGACTCAAACGGTAACACGTGGTGTAATCTGACACTGATGTACCTTGACGTTGGAGGTCACTTCTAATCTTCTGAAAGTTGTCCTGGGCTCTTTGGTTGCCATTCGAATTATACATCTCTCTTGAACTTGTCATTTATTTTCTTCTTGCAGCCATGTCCAGGGAGATTGGCTACAGCCCTGTGGACTTAAATCTTCTAAACTGTAGTCACAGGAACATCATGCTTTTGGAAATGGTTTTGTATTTCAGTTACCATTGTGGAGTTTTCTTTCTTTAACAGAAGCGCACCAGGATTTTGTTCACATCCCCACTGAAAACACTGCATCCAGACGAATAGAACATCAACTCCAAACTGACTCATCCCATGCAGAGTATCATTGCTGGTGATTAGACCAAATGGTTTTACTATCTTATAAGTTGCAAGAAGCCCTCATGGACAGTATGAAAAAACTGCATTACCAGAAGTGTGAGAGAACAGTGTTATGCCGGCAGCTTACCTCAAAGAGAGGGATAAGTATTGGCTTAGTGTTAGTGTTGGTTTTAGTTAATTTGTCCTTGGGATGTGGGATAAAGTTATGGGAAGGGACACCACCAGATTTTTACAACCTGTGTCTTCCAGACCTAAAGGAACTATGTACTTTGGTACAACTATTCAACCACTATTCACACATTTTTCCACCTTTTTTGTTAAAAATGGAGAATAATAATGCATGGAAAGCACCTAAGATATATTAGTTGTAATGTAAAAAGATTGAATGGACATGCATAAAGAGCCAGAATATACAATGGTCTGAAGTACTTGAAACATGATGTTGCATTTCTTCAGGAAACCCACCTGCTAATTAAAGATCAAGTTAGACTCAAAAAAGGTTGGGTAGGCCATGTTTTCCATTCACGTCTTGATGTGGAACTGCTATATTGATACATAGACAATTCAGTTTAGCATAGCCACTGTTATCTCAGACCCACAGGAGCAATTTATAATGGTTTCTGGGCTACTTTACAATAGGCCAGTCATTTTTGTTAATATTTATGCCCCAAATTGGGATGATGAAAAATTCATGGGGAAAATTATTTCACTGATCCCAGATTTGAACTCACAACAACTGAGTTTCAGAGATGATCTAAATTGTGTAATTAATTCTGCTTTGGATCATTCCAATCCCAAATCTACGAACCCCTCAAAAATGACCAAATTAATTTAGGCTTTTATGGACAAATAGGAAGCGTTAAACCCTGGTGCTTATTATTCCCACAAGGTAAGGCCTTTTCTTTCTTTTCCCAGTACTACTCATATAGCAGAATTGATTATTTCTTTATTGACAGAATCCTACTCCCCTTTGTCACAAATGTTGAATACTCAACCACAACTGAATCAGATCATGTGCCTGCACTACTAGATTTTACATTTCCTCGTAATCTGAAATGCCCCCCCTTGGAAATTGGACACAAACCTACTAGCTGACAAAGCCTTTTGTAAACTGATATCCCAAAAAACTGATGACTTTATTAAATTTAAGAAAAAGGGCATCTCCCCTTCCCTTCTTTGGGAAACACTAAAAGCAGTGATCGGGGTGAGGATCAGGATTAAAAAAATGAACGCAGCTAAACAAGAAGAGCTTATGAAATTGATAAACACAGTAGATGCTCAATATACTACACTCCCCCCCCCCTGCCCCAACTCTACAAAAAGAAGCTCGACCTTCAAACACAGTACAACCTGTTATCAATTGAAAAGACGGAACAACTACCAATGCAGTAGAAATTAATGAAACATTTACCTTAAAGGCAACACAGAATTGTAAGGCAACTGGTCCTGATGGATACCCAATTAAAAAGATTGCGAATAAATTATCAACAACACATGTTTAATGACTCCCCATCTCATGGACTACTCCTATGTACATTAACTGATGCATCAATCAACCTCCTGTTAAAACCAGGGTAAGTTAACACAGAATGCAGTTCATATCAACCCATCTCACTTCTCAACAGTGATGTGAGGAGTTTAGCTAAATGGGGATATTTATTTGCATGCTTAAAGAAATTTGGTTAAAGTCCGAATTTTATCTCTTGGCTCAAACTCTTTTATACCTCACCCAAAGCCTCTGTATCTACAAATGGCAAGCAATCACAATTCCAGCTGTCTAGAGGGACCTGTCAGCAGTGCCCCATAAGCCCATTACTATTACTATTACTGGCCATAGAACCCTTAGCTATTGCATTTAAATCATTGTCATCAATAAGTGGAATTTACAGAGGGGGTGACGAACACATAGTATCCCTATATGCAGATGATTTGGTGATATATGTATCAGATCCTGTCTCAAATGTACCTGATATTATTCTTGCTTTGAGGAGATTTGGTCAATTTTCTGGGTACAAATTAAACCTTTACAAAAACTGAATGCTACCCTGTAAATGACCTGGTACTTCATATACAAGACTTTACCCTACAAATGTCTTCAAATGTCTAGAAATGGCTTTAAACATCTAGGTATCAATATAACAAGAGGGATGTAGAAACTTTATCAGGATAACTTTTGCTTGCTATTTGAGATAGTCAAATCTCACCTGCAGAAATGGAAAACACTCCACCTACCCTTAGCAGGAAACGTGAATTGTATTAAAATGAATGTGCTCTCCAAATTTATTTACCTGTTTCAGTGTATCCCACTTTATCTTCCCAAACACTTCTTTAAATCAATTGATAAAGCCGTTATTTTATTTATTTGGGATGGAAAGAAACCTAGAGTATGGCTAGAACTGCTACAGAGACCTAAATAAAAAGGTGGCCTGGCCCTACCAAATCTTTGTCATTGTTATTATTGGGCTGCAAATGTTCAAAAAAAGTATATGCTGCTTTGGGGTGTGGGCGGCACAAGCTCGAGTACCAGCTTGTCACCGATTTGCCCGTGTGTCTTCCCCCATATCTTTCCCCCATTTCCTGTCTCTCTATACTTCCAATAAGCCACTGTGGCCAAAAAAGAGAAAGAAAATCATCTGTTGACTCCATTCTGGTGCCGCTTTGAAGCCGCATGTTGCACCTTAACATCTCCTAGTTCCCTTGTCACCTCCAGTCTTCCCCTTTCTATATCAGATTTTACTAGCAATCTGATCCTCATACTGTAAATACCCTCTGATATGGTTTCAATTTAGATGGAACTTTGGACTCCACACTAGCCCTATACATAATCATCTTTTCCCTCCAGCAAGATCAGATTCTGAATTTATTCTTTGGCAAAGACAAGGCATTCAGATATTTGAAGATATGTACATTAATGGTGTATTTGTAAGGTTCAATGACTCATCACACAAGTTTAATCTTCTCTGATACTGTGGCAGCACTGGGCAGCTCCTTCAGTGAGCGACTGCTTCATCCAAAGTGTGTAAGCAAGCATTATCGTAGGTCCTCCCTTCCTGCTGCTGTCAGACTCTACAACCAGCACTGACCCACAGCAGGCTAGTTTCCATTTTATTCATTCACCTTAAAGAAACAAGTGCAATAATGTTCATGTGCAATTAACAACAAATGCAATAAACATGCAGCAATCATTCATTTTTACTAATATATATAAATGTTTAGCGATTTTTGTTGTAAAGTCGATCAGATTTTATATATTGGGGTGGCTGTAGCTCAGGAGGTAGAGCAGATCAGCTACTGATCGGAAGGTCAGCGGTTTGATTCCTGGCTGCTCCAGGCTGCGTTCCAAAGTATCCTTGTGCAAGATACTGAAGCCCAAGTTGCTCTCCGACGCAAAACATTGGAGTGTGAATGTGTTAGACAATAAAAGCACTTGCTTACTTACACATGGAAGTGCTGGTGTGAATGGGTAAATGTAAACGTGTTGTATAAGTGCTTTGGGTGCTCAGACAGAGTAGAAAAGTGCTATATACTAGTCCATTTACCATATTACACTGCTCAAAAAAATAACGGGAACACTCAAATAACACATCCTAGATCTGAATGAATGAAATATTCTCATTGAATACTTTGTTCTGTACAAAGTTGAATGTGCTGACAACAAAATCACACAAAAATCATCAATGGAAATCAAATGTATTAACCAATGGAGGCCTGGATTTGGAGTCACACACAAAATTAAAGTAGAAAAACACACTACAGGCTGATCCAACTTTGATGTAATGTCCTTAAAACAAGTCAAAATGAGGCTCAGTATTGTGTGTGGCCTCCACATGCCTGTATGACCTCCCTACAACGCCTGGGCATGCTCCTGATGAGGTGGCGGATGGTCTCCTGAGGGATCTCCTCCCAGACCTGGACTAAGCATCCGCCAACTCCTGGATAGTTTGTGGTGCAACGTGATGTTGGTGGATGGAGCAAGACATGATGTCCCAGCTGTGCTCAATTGGATTCAGGTGTGGGGAACGGGCGGGCCAGTCCATAGCTTCAATCTTCAATCTTCAACCTTCATCTTGCAGGAACTGCTGACACATGAGGTCTAGCATTGTCCTGCATTAGGAGGAACCCAGGGCCAACCACACCAGCATATGGTCTCACAAGGGGTCTGAGGATCTCATCTCGGTACCTAATGGTAGTCATGCTACCTCTGGCGAGCACATGGAGGGTCGTGCGGCCCTCCAAAGAAATGCCACCCCACACCATTACTGACCCACTGCCAAACCGGTCATGCTAAAGGATGTTGCAGGCAGCAGATCGCTCTCCATGGCATCTCCAGACTCTGTCACGTCTGTCACATGTGCTCAGTGTGAACCTGCTTTCATCTGTGAAGAGCACAGAGCGCCAGTGGTTAATTTGCCAATCCTGGTGTTCTCTGGCAAATGCCAAGCATCCTGCACGGTGTTGGGCTGCGAGCACAACCCCCATCTGTGGACGTCGGGCCCTCATACCATCCTCATGGAGTCGGTTTCTAACCGTTTGTGCAGACACATGCACATTTGTGGCCTGCTGGAGGTCATTTTGCAGGGCTCTGGCAGTGCTTCTCCTGTTCCTCCTTGCACAAAGGCGGAGGTAGCGATCCTGCTGCTGGGTTGTTGCCCTCCTACGGCCTCCTCCACGTCTCCTGGTGTACTGGCCTGTCTCCTGGTAGCGCCTCCATCCTCTGGACACTACGCTGACAGACAGAGCAAACCTTCTTGCCACAGCTCGCATTGATGTGCCATCCTGGATGAGCTGCACTACCTGAGCCACTTGTGTGGGTTGTAGAGTCCGTCTCATGCTACCACGAGTGTGAAAGCACCACCAACATTCAAAAGTGACCAAAACATCATCCATAAAGCATAGGTACTGAGAAGTGGTCTGTGGTCCCCACCTGCACAACCACTCCTTTATTGAGTGTGTCTTGCTAATTGCCAACAATTTCCACCTGTTGTCTATTCCATTTACACAACAGCATGTGAAATTGATTGTCAATCAGTGTTGCTTCCTAAGTGGACAGTTTGATTTCACAGAAGTTTGATTTACTTGGAGTTATATTGTGTTGTTTAAGTGTTCACTTTATTTTTTTGACGAGTGTATTTATTCTTGTTTTTGTACTGAGTGTTCTACTGTCCCTTTGGTGTTTGCAACACCATAAATTTCTCTCAACGTGGGACAAAAAAAGGATTATCTTATCTTATCTTATCTTATCTTATGAGTTCATTTACAGGACTTGACCTCACAGCACTCTGAAGGCTCAGTCTGAAGTTTGGGTTTACTGCACCCCACCATCTTTGAAAAATATGATAAAATTATTCCCCATATGCTCCCATTTTTGATTTTAACTTACTAGGAAAACCACAAATTTGGTGACAACTGCTTTAGAAATAAGAAATGTGCCATATTGACATTTCTTTATCATCCATTTTAGTAAAATCCGAAGATGTTCACTGACTTGGAAATTATTCTTAGTCATTTTTCTTTCATTATTTGTCTTTTCTACCCCATTTTTGGTCACTTTAGTCACTTTTCAACCCCTGCTTCCTTCTTTCCTCCACTCCAGAGTTATTTTAGGCTTTTAAAAAAAATTTCTTTACTTATGCTCCCATCTTCTAGATCTTTCATTCATCTTCACTCTAACGTAATTTTTTGTCCCTTCTGCCTTTACTTCAAATCTATTTTTATAGTTGTACTCCCTTGAATGATTCTGCACCCTCTTTTCTTTTTTGGATTATATGAAACAATTCATTTACAAGTAACTGAAATGAATGTCTTTTCAAGAAACCATTCAACAGTAAGTGTGGGAGTATTGTCAGCCTGTGGGTTTTTGTTTTGTTTTTGTTTTTTGTTTGTTTGTTGTCATTTCCAGTAACAGGAAACTAAAAAGGCACATTTGAAATGCCTGATTATTTGCCCCTCAAGGTCATGACTACAAGGCATTGCCAGGTTGTTTCTCTTTTCCATATCTTACATATCTGTCTCTTCTTCCTCCATTGAATACAAACACTATATTCAGTGTGTCAACATACAATTTGCGGCTGGATGCACTTTCCTTTAGCTGTCAATAGCAGAGGTCACCTGAGCCGACTGATCTCTGTCCACTGGACTACTGCACAGCTTTTTTGCTCTTCAGTTAGCTGAAGATATCTGTATTACTGACTAAGTAGGTGCTTTCACAACAGCACCTGTGGGCTTTTTGTCAAAACTTTTTATTGGTTTAAAAGCAGCCAGCAGTCACAGCAGTGAAGAAGTCTCACATGTGCTTCCATTTATGGAGGTATCAGCAGCTTTTAACAGGTCAGATTTCCTTTCCTAATTCAGATATTGGTCATCAAGCCTTTTATAAGACATTAAACACATGGCAAGTGGATTACACAAAGCTGATTATAAACAACCACTCCACATTACCAGTTTAGCAGCAATGTTTTAAAATGAAAAATAACATAAATAGTTAAGTCAATATCACCTGTGTGTTGTTAAGTAGTTTAATTTTCTGTTGTAAAAACTGCATATAACTAATGGATGATTGCTACAACCCCATTTCTAAAAAAGTTGGGACGATATCAAATACAAATAAATTTTACAGTTAGTTTTATGAAAATTTTTCATTTTTGACACAAAGCATAGCAAAATACTAGAACACAGGTAAATTAGAAAAATAAGAGATTGGGATGAGAAAACAAAATCTAGACAGTAAATGAAAAAACTAACTGAAGAGTACAGGAGCATATTGTAGGGAGAAAAAAAAAAGGAACACAAAAAATGTTCCTGCCTCCTACCAATCAAAATGTTTCTTTATTTTAAGAAAGGAAGACGGATGTTGTTTTGTAAAGGGCTAATATGCTTGTTGTAACACCAAGGACACCCATGCCAACATATTTTGTCTTCAATAAATGATTTGACAAAATAAATAAATAAAATGTAGAAACACCTAATTACTGAATATTTCCCATATTGTTCAGAGAGCATCTTGAAGCTGAATAGGATAGTCTGATCAGAGACAAAAAATGGGTGATTTTCAAAGCTAAAAAAATGAATGCAGGTGAACTCTGGAAATCAATGTTATCAGGTAAATAACGAGGGCTTTTTTTTCCACCCCCACATGAGAAATTGTTAGGCGATAAGGTCTAGTTGGCAGAATGGGCTGCAGTTCATCCCAAAGGGACAAGGTTGAGGTCGGGGCTCTGCACATGGTAGTCTAGTTCTTTGAAACTGGGGGAACTGGGAAAAGTTCCAAGAAATTTGTTGCCTAAAAGTATATGATGGTGTATTAACATTCCTTTTTTACTAGAACTAAAAGACCAAGTCTTGCATATAGTATACTAGTCAAGAAGCTGTTTTTAGCCATGTTAATGACTTTAGGGACAGAAATACTGGTTGGTCCAACACCTTGGTGCAGGCTAAGGACCATAGTCTAAGAATAGTTCAAGAAATACTCATTAAAAAGATAGATGGATGGGCTGTCCTATGTCTATTCAAGCCTGCATTTCTTTCTCAAAAATGAAAATTTTGCCCAGGATACATTTTGTCAGCTCTATGCTCCACCTTCCACCTCCACCTGATTGCTGGAGTAAACTTCAGTCTGCCATTTCTAAGTTTCTATGGAAGGGGAAACAGCCACGCCTGAAAACATCCATCCTGCAGAGGAGGAGGGAAGATGGCGGTCTCTCTATTGCTAATTTTAAATTCTATTTTTTCATCATTCATACTAAGATGGCTATCATACTTTAGAGAGCAGCATGATAGCCCCATGGCCCCTTCAAGATGTTCTGTGTGACAGTATACCTAATAAACAGTGCCACCTGCATTTTAGTCATATCATCTCTCATCTTATACAAACATGGAGAGCAGTTGAAACTCATTGTCATCTCTCCTGTACTGTAACTGGCATACTTTTTCTCCAATATTCAATAATAAAGCACTTTTGACAGGTGATAGGCCTATATCTGCTCTTCAGTGGGAACAGAGGGGTGTTCACTATCTTAAATATATTTTTAATGAGTGTGGACTGCTTGCTTTTTCTGATTTCAAGAATGCATTCAATCTGCCAGATTTCTCCTTTTCCTTTTACCTACAGTTAAAATCAAGGCTTAAGGCATATGATGTCCCTTGGCAGAGCCCTTTACCCATTCACCCAAATTGTAGATTGCTTACGGTACAGGTTAAAACCAAAGGTATGGTGTACAATTTTTTTTTATTGTTCCTGACTGCCACAGACTTTACAAGTAACTGAAATGAATGTCTTGCCAAGAAACCATTCAACAGTAACTGTGGCAGAATTGTCAGTGGGGAGGGGGTCTGGGAGCAAGATTGTCTAGAGTTGAATCAAAAAGTTGATTGGCGTGAGGTGTGGTCTAACATCTTCCAAGTATCACATAATCTGGACTGTCAGCAAATTTACTGCAATTTATACAGATAATTTATCTTACTCCCGTCAAGCTTCATTATATGAAAATCATCAATGACCCTCTCTGTTCACTTTGTTCACTGAAAGCTCATGGCACATATCTTCATATGATATGGAACTGTCTTCCTGTCAGTCATTTTGCGAGCAATACTGCATCCAAATTATCAGAAGTGATTCAAGACCTAGTTCCTGTATCTGTGAGTGCTTTGAGTTTAAATGACCTCTCAACACTTAGTCTTCCCAAATTCTAAAAGCATGCAGTGTTGTCTGGCCTGACAGTTGGCAAGAAAATGGTTGTGGCTCACTGGAAGCCACCTCACTCTCTTTCTGTCAAGTCCTGGGTCCTTTCCTTTTTGGATGTTGCGTATATGGAACTCTTGACAGCTCGAATCAACAGCGCTTCAGAGGAAGTGCTGAATACATGGCATTCTATTGCGGATTCTGTGAGAGATATGACATAGGCCTTGCCTCTAGCCTTTCCACTTTAATCTCTTAAGATGTATAGTCCCTTCTTTTATTGTCTGTCTGTATTGCATGTTGTGAGCTCACAAAAGAATTTCATATGATGAATGGTTTTGTGTTTAACTAAATCATTTTGTGAGAGATTTATTGAGTTGTCTTCCTGGATATGAATTTTCTCCTTTTTGATTTACATGAACACAATTTTTGTCCACATACAATAGATCAGGTTTTAAGATGTAGGTTTGAACATAGATTGCATATAAAAATGGACGCAGCTTCTGGGTCTCAAAAGTGAAACTGACATGGTGCTTAAAACCTGCATTCTTTTCAATGGGCCAGCAGTGGGGGACTCCTTTGGTTGCGCATAGACTTGGGGTTGTAAAAAGAAAAGTATGGGAAGTGAAACCTCATGCTATGTGATCTCATTAAAAACCTTCTCAAGGACTTCATGGGCTCAAATACTAGCTTCAAGTAATACTGAATCTAATTTAAATGGCATTTTGTAAATGAGTTAGAAAGGTGGATAAAGCCAGACTAATGGCAACTTAACGTTTTGACTGTTGGGTTTTCTCTGTGTTATTGTAGGGTCTTTACCCACAATACAAAGCGCCTTGAGGCGACTGTTTGTTGTGATTTGGCGCTATATAAATAAAATTGAATTGAATTGAATTAACATGGCATGTCTGCTTTCTGAACACCAAAATAAGGAAGGTGAGAATGCTCCGTTTTAGGCCTCAAAACTATGTGTACATATATGAATCAGGCATAACATTATGACCACCTGCCTAATATTGTGTTGGTCCCCCTTTTGCTGTCAAAAAAGCCTTGACTCATCAAGGCACCCCCAAAGGCGTGCTGTGGTATCTGGCACCAAGATGTTAGCAACAGATGCTTTAAATCCTGGAAGTTACAAGATGGAGCCTCAGTGGATTGGAGCTGTTTGTCCAGCACATCCCAGAGATGCTTGATTGGATTGAGATCTTGGGAATTTGGAGTTAATGTCAAAACCTTAAACTCATTGTTGTGCTCTTTAAACCATTCCTAGACCAGTTTTTGCTTTTTGGCGGGGTGCATTATCCTGCTGAAAGAGGCCACAACTATCAGGGAACATTGTTTCCATGAAAGGTTGTACATGGTCTGCAACAATGATTAGGTAGATGGTACGTGTCAAAGTAACAGCCACATGGATAGCAGCACCCAAGGTTTCCCAGCATGGCACTCCCTCTGCCAGCCTGTCTTCTTCCCATAGTGCATCCTGGTGCCATGTGATCCCCAGGTAAGCAACGCACATGCACCCGGACATGCAGGTGATGTTTAGAAAAAAAGCATGATTCCTCAGACCAGGTCACCTGCTCCATAGTCCAGTTTTAATGTCCATTGTTGGAGCTTTCACCCGTGGACACAAGGTCAGCATACTGACTGGTCTGAGGCTATGCAGCCCCAAACACAGAAAACTGCAATGTGTGGGTATTCTGACACCTTTCTATCAGAACCAGCATTAACTTTTTCAGCAATTTGAGCCACAGTAGCTCAAATTGCTGAAAAATTGTTGAAAATAACCCCACAGACCAGCGTTTGCTACCCACGTCTATCAGTGAGCCATGGCCGCCCATGGCCCTGTCGTTAGTTCATCACTGTTCCTTCCTTGGACCCCTTTTTAGAGATGCTGACCACTGCAGACCGGGAACACCCCACAAGAGCTGCAGTTTTAGAGAATCTCTGACTCAGTCATCTAGTCTAGCCATCACGGTTTGGCTCTTGTCAAAGTCGGTCAAACCAACGTTGAAAGAAAATAATTACACATTAAGGAGCACTTTGTGAGAGCAATTATTGCGCATTGTATGTGAGTGTGCGAGTCATTCATTTGCACACACAGTGAACAAAACACTATTTTATATGAATTTTCCTCCATCAGGATATAATGCTCCCTTATTTGTAATATAAATATGTAACATATAAAAAGCCTGATATGATATTACAATCGACCTGAAACATATTACTACTACTACTACTACTACTAATAATAATAATGTGTAACTAATGAAATCAATAAGTATTTTGAAATCACAGGCCATACTATGAGGGATTTAAAACCTGGTGTAATGATTTCATCGAAGAGGGAGAAAAATTCACAGCGACGTGGATTACATGTATGTAGTGTAGGTGAGGATGATTGCTAACAGCAAACTTACCTCTCTTCCCTTCCCATGACAGAATAAAAGAAAAGGAGAAACAAAGGAGTCACATAAATAATGACAATAAAACAAATTTCTGCAATTAAAAAAATCTCCAGGACAAGATAGGCCTAAACACATATTCAGAAGGGATCTTTAAGCCAGAAGACTATAGAGAGAAGATAGCAGTATTGATTTAAAGGCCAGTTCGTCACTTTGACACCTGTGTAATGAAGCAGCAACAACACAAACCGGTGAGGCAGTGAGCATGCTGTCCACAGAGACAGCAGCCGAGTAAACAATTATTATTCATTTCTAAATTTAAGCTGTGACAGCTTGTGACGGCACTCTGTAAAAAAGGCCTCTAATTTGTGGTTAACATCACATTTGAAGCATCCACCAGTCGCCATGACAGCGGCAGAGCGTGGTGTGTTAATAATAGTGCAGAAACAGATGCCTGAGCACCATGCTGCCACTTAGGGCTGATTAAACTGCCACATCTCAACACCTAGGATTGATCAGTTTTACACTGTGGCATAAAACTCCACGTGCATATGGGCTGTGGGCGTTGTTTTCATCATGTCTCTACTGCAGACGTTAATGCAATGCCACCACTTGCCATGTCATCTGCCAATTTAACATGAGCACTGCCAAAGAAGGAAAAGAAGGGGAATTGGCAGTGCTGTGAAAAGTGATCAAGAATGCAAATGAAATGATCAAGTGACATGTGGCATCTTTGTCACTGCCACTCAGACGAAACAAACAAAGCAAAAACAAAAAAACAAACTCATGGTCAGAAGAGTTTCACTTGATGTGAATGTAAAATTTTGTATGCCTTCAATAAAATATATATATAGTACTTTACAAGTCTTTGCAGGAAAATGGGATATAGGTGCACTGAGTTATTGAAACATGCAAACTTACACTGAAATTCAATAAATAAGACAAAAACAAAGTTTGTACAATTCTAACAAACTTGAATTTCAATATTTTGCACCTTTATTCTTCAATGCAGTCTGAACTCTTTTAAGCAAATTTTATTGCAATTTCTTTAAGCAGTGTTCAGGAATAGTTGACCAGGCTGTTTGAAGGACATTCCAAAGTTCTACTTTGGATGTTAGCTGCCTTTTGTTCTGTTCTTTGGTCAAAAGTATCCCAATTTGATTCAATAAATTTGAGATCCAGTGTTCTGTTGTGTTCTATTGTGTGTTTTTCTATCCAGATATGGTTTTACAACACTGACAGTGTGGTACTTTTCTGCATTCATTCATTCCTTCAATTTTGACAAGATCTAAAATACCACTGGCTGAAATGCAGCCCCAAACCATGTTTTCCAGGTAGCTGTAGACACTGTTGTACCTCTCTCCTTACCCATACATAAATATAATGATTTGAACCGTTATTGTATGGTATTTACATTACAATATAAAGTGCCTTGATATGTGTGCTGTTGTGATTTAATGCTATATAAATAAAATTGAATTAGAAATTTTCAAATTTGAATTTGTCACTCCATAAGACCTGCTGCCACCAATTTTGAGTACAGTTCCCTTCCTTAACAATGGCTTCTTGACATCCACCCATCCAACGACACCATTCCTGATGAGGATTCAGCAAACCGTAGATAGTCTTTGCTGGATTTTTTCCTATTTCTTAAGGGCATTATTTTCAGTTAATGTTCATTGTTTTTAGGCCAACCACATTCATTTGTTCTCCACTTTTCCACTCCTCAAATTCACACCATGCAGAAATATGCCAGATTTCTTACTAACAGCTTCTTGAGAATCACCTTATTGGTGCAAAAATTCTATTTTATGCCTTCCAAACTGTGTTATTGTTGGAGTTTTATGCAGATTAAACTAAAGAAATAGGAACAAATTATGTGTTTTGCCCTGTTGAAAACCATTTTAACATATTTGACATAATTTTGAGTATAATTTTTTGTAGTTATAGTACATGTAGGATTCATTTCATCATTTAGTAAAATGTGTTTAATTGTTTAGTAATAAATATCAAGTGAAAAGGTTTTTGATCAAAAGATTTTGTTAATACTTTTAATACTTATTCAAGAAAGGAGGTAACGTGATATTTAGAATCCCCATATATCATTCCCTATATGCTGTCAGTACAAACAATGGCAGTAAGAAACACATTTTTCAACAGTTCTATATAACATTATTACCACTGACAAGGAAGTTATGTTTTCAGTAGTGTTTGCGTGTGTACATGCGTGCGTCTGTAAACACGATAGCTCATAATGTTTAGAATGAATTCTGATAAAACTTTATAGGGTTGTAGAGTGGGATCGTGTTAACAATCCATTAAAATTTGCCATACATCCACACAGTTCTTCAAGATCAACTTGATGATTTGTTGGTTGAAAACTGTCAAAAAGTCTCATAAATTAGAAACTATGATTATTACAAGTGTAGTGTGAATTGTCAAAATACAGTAAGTACCATATAAAGATTTAAAATATCATGTCACATTTGACCTCTGACCTTATATATGTGCAGGATACAACTAGACAGCTAGCTAAACACCTTCTTCACATCAAGATGCTGAAGATGATATTCTCCTTGTCTGTAGGTTTATTGATGTTGCAAGGAATGGTGTGAAACTAAAGCAAAAGGTTTTACACTGCTTGGTTTTAACATGTACAGATATAATGTTCACATTAATTAAATTGCTTTGTCTTTTTGGCTATTATACATGTTATCTAGTTATTGCATCCTTTTAACTTATAAATATGCTAACATCATATTTAACATCATCATTAAATCAACAATTTATTCACTTACGTATTGCCACTGTGCTTTTGAAAACTTAAACTAGTCACAACACAACAAAAAAGTATACAATTTGAACATGGCAGGTTACTTAAATTAAATGTAACCAAATATCAAAAATGTCACAACACAATCATTGGTGAGGATACAAACTTTACATACCCACAATGCAATCAAAGGCCTAAAATGTATGCTGATGAAGTTAGACTGCCTTTTCTGATGTCAACTCAAGCATAGAGATGGAAATCTACTACTTCTGCACATGGTTGTCATGTGACCCAAGTCATGTGCAGTTTCTTAAAGAAGTAACTCGCTTTAAAGCAAATAGGTGAACTTAAACAGAGCGAAAATACAGACCTCTCCTTGTAAGAATTGTAGTTTTAAGTTATAAGGCTTTTTGCCAGTTTTCAAACAATAAATCGTTAAGTTGATCTAGAGGACATTAGTGGACATGAGGCAAATTTAAATGGATTGTTAACATGATCCCACTCTACACCCAAAACAAACAAAACAAACAAAGTTTTATCAGAATTCAAAACATTTCGGGCTATCGTGTTTACAGGAAAAATGACAGAATGACATGCATGCATGCACACACACTACCAAGAACATAACCTCCTTGGCAGAGGTAATAAGAAATGGCTTACAAATTTTGCACAGTAATGTATATAATTTCTACAATAATTTGGTGTATAAAAAAAAATCTGCTTTTCTTCAAGACGGACCATTTTTTCAGATTTGGTTAATTTCATGTAATGACCCTGAAGGTCAGCAATCATTGTCCTGCATGTGCTAGAAGTCCACACCTGAAGAATTTATTCAGAAAAATTATCCTTTCTGTTACTGCTGCACAAAAATAGACTTAGTCCAGTGTTTTCTTTTGATGCATTAACCCTATTCTTGTTTAAAAACAAAACAAAACAAAACAAAAAACTTGCAAGCCAGAGGCTTCACTTAGAAAGACCAGAAATACATACACATTTCCTACAGGACAAAAACCTATTCCTGTTTTTCTTGTTTAATTTGGTACTGAACTCATTCAAAACCTGTTAAATTCAGAAACATGGTAATATCTAATAATTTCAATTCTGTCTCTTTGCAAACTACTTCTGTGAGGTCTGAAAACAGCTTCTTACATGATCACTTAGAGATCTTTTTTTTTTTATGGAAACTTAGCAGCAACTGTTTGGAGGACATCTGTCTAATAAGCTACTTGGAGGGTGGTCAACCCAGGCATGGGTGCCTTATGCCACACCCACAATTTCCCCTGACCTGCACAATTCAAATTCAATTCATTAGTGCAAGCTCACAACAAAAGTCATCTCAGCACACTTACACCTAGATCAGTAATTAGTTGGACAACTGCATTTTTTTTTTCTGTAATTTTACATCAGGACATCATCACAGTGGATTTTAAATCAAACAGTCAAGATGTGATTAAGGCACAGCTTTAAGAGTTCAAGTGTTGTTTAACTGTTAGGAATTACACCTATTTTCACACAGTCCCATTTTAAAAGGCCCAAAAGTATTTGGACAACCTAAAAAATTTAAATACATAGTTTATTTTTGTATAAATATGCAGATCAGTTGACAAATTCTATAGACAATCATGCTAAAAAATCTGTCACTGTGTCACAGATTCTGAAGTGGGAAACAAAAGGACCTTTCATGAAATAAAAATGTCAAAAGTCTTTTAGTTCATATCGAATGCGTGTTACTTGTTCTTTATCAGCAGTGAAGCCCTTATGTATATATTAAAGAAAGAACAAAAAAGAATAAAATACCTCAGAGTGATGTTCTTCATTTTGCTGCAGAACTTCAATGCATAGCTCTCCCAGCCTCATCATGTCCTCCAGTCTTTTCTCTGGAGTTATCCGAGGGTCCACTATAGGTCCAAATGCAGCCACAAAGGTGCAGTATTGAAAAAGTAGATTAGCTTTGCACTCAAATATTCAAATATAACTACATTTCAGATGGGCCTCTGCTGTGTGTACAGTAGGATGGTTTCTGGGTTAGCCATATTTTTTACTATCAACTCCTATCGATGATTTACTGTGACCCCATGTCCTCCATTTAAGCTCCACCCTAAACTGTCACCCTTTTGTAAAATGAAGCAATGAACTCTCACCCTTGATTTGAGCATATTCAACTAGCTGACAGTAGTTGATTTGAGCTGCTTGTTCCAGACACCTCTGCACCAGTTTCCTCATGTCCTCTGGAGGAACAGGGGTAGTGATGTCTTTCATCAAAACCTGAAAGAACACAAATATTTCATTTAGGTAAAATATATATATATATATATATATATATATATATATATATATATATATATAGAATACCATTTCTGCTATAGAGGTGTTGTAACTTTGTAACTTGTTAGGAGCTGTGTGCCAGGAGTAGCCAAACAGAATAAAGTTGGTTTTCAAATAGTGGGGATTCATTGGAATCATTGGAGTCTACATAGGGCCACAGGAAGTGGGGCGCGGAGGACCCAAGTAAAAATCTGAAGTGAAACTAAGTTCACTGAATATGACTTTAGTCAGGAAAATAAGCAAGTTTCTTGGTGCTATTATACTCAGCTTTATTCAACTTTATTCAACAAATTCGTCCTTTTTTATTATTGATGATTGATAAAACATTGTGTGGTTTGTGGCATGAATGTCTTTTAACTTCTGAAGTAGGACATGTCAGAAAAAAAGGTTGAGAACTACTGGCTAAAAGGCAGTAGTTCTGAAAATGAGCTGAGTATGATGACTTTAAGAAAATTTATTGTGGGTGGAATCTTTGTGTTTGCACATAATAACTGAATGATTTTGTTCAATTAGCATCAGCTTTCTTGTCTTTCTATTAGCAGTATAAATCTTCTTTCTTCTTTCCCTGAAAATTGTTCAGTACTTTATGTGACAATATTGATAACTACTCGAAACTGGAGTCAGATTGAATAGACACAGATAGGTGATTAAGCTGACTATAAGAGAGCTGATAAATATAGGCAAAGACCTTTCCTTTTCTTTACATGTATGTAACCCTGCAGGACATTTGTGCAAACATATTTAAAACACGATTTAATAATTGGCCAATTACCCGTTCCTGAAGGGATAGAGTTGCCTTTAGGGCCCCATCTGGTCGTCCAAAGGGAAAGCAATACCTGCAGATGTAAAACATGGGCAGGCATTTAGAAACAATCTCAAGGACAACTTCAGAGGGAAAAAAAGAAGAAGAATGGGAAGATGGGTTCAGCAGGAGAAAACGTTGGTCAGTTGGCAACAGATGGCTGCCTGCTCTCATCTAATTACACTGATGAAGGAAGCTTTTCTCACCTCTGAGCACAGATGAGGCGGTTCATGCAGGTTTCTTGTTGCTAATTGACAAGTGAATAGTACTTAACAAAGGCACGCAGTCACATAGGCCAGCCATTTATTAGAAAAAAAAAACTACAGGCAGATGTTCTGCTCTGCTAACAGAGAAAAAAAATGATGAACCTAAGTAACAAAAATAAAATAATATCATGGGACTTTGTTTAAAGATTCAGTTCATACTTTAAGTAAAGTCACAAGTTCATGATGTTCATTTAAAAGAAAAATCAATAGCCATTAAAGAGCAAAACATGCAGAAAGGGCCTGAAATGTCTGCAAATATGTCTTATCTGCATAGTAAGCAAGCTTCTGACAGGAAGTAGACATGTGGTTTATGAATGATCGTATAGGGGAATATGTGATATCTGATTAAATAGAACATCAGTAGAATATCTTGTCTAATCAGTATAAAAAATTTGGTTGTTATCAGTCATTTAGTAAAATTATTGTAAACAAAACCAAAATTATTCAGGGAGATTAGAAGTAACTCAGACACTAAAGCTTGCTTGCTACTGCCGGTGGTGCTGGGACAGATGGTCAGATGAAGTTTTTTTGTTCAACTGTTTAAACATTTCAAATCCAGATTTTGCTTATTATTTCTGCAGTGTTTTGTGCCTGTGTAACTGGTGAAGATGTTTTCTCAGTTCCCATGGCAGTGTGCTGACCTCTCAGGGCCATCAAAATGATTGGATAATAAATGAATACGAACAAATTGTAAATAAGTGCTTTGCATGTGCATGTAATTTCATTCAAATTTTTTCTCAAAATTGATTTTCTCACAATTCATGTATACTGTTATAAATTAATAGCAGGAATTTATTTAAGAAAATGAATTTATAGGCCAACAGTTTGGAATGGGTAATTTTGTTGCAGCAGTTAACAAACTGGAGTCAACCTTGCAACAAATGCTGCCAGAGCTGGTGAACTAGCATTTCCATAAGAAATCAATTGAAATTATACTAGTGTCAGTTTCACTAGTGTTTCTAGTGTAATTTCTTTTCTCTAAAAGGAAATGACATGAGGAAAAGATATTGAAAATCAAAGATTTAATTGTTGATGACACTAAAAGAGCACATTTGCCCGTGCTCCTATGACATCTACCTCAAACATTAAGTTTTAATGATGTCTCTATGACTAACCCGCACAATGAAAAAATACACTGAAGTGGTATAAATCATATGAATGTAAACATCATGTTATCATCATCTTGCTGACCCATTCATCCATGCCAACCTCCTCTTGTGTTGAAGCACTACATATACATGACATGAGTTCATGTTTCCTTTGTTTTTCTGGTAAACACAGAATTGTTTTAAAGTGAAAAGAAGTTAAAAGTAATTAACAAGTCTTCCTTGAAATGTTAATACATTATTTTCTATTTAGTGAACCTTGAAAAAAACCACACTGTGTGTACTTGGTTAGAATGGAATGTGAAAAGGTTCAGGCACCCTCCTAGGGCAGCCCTTATCTGTGATGGCTGCTTTTGTATGGGCAGACATCACAGCTTGTAAATGCTGTAAAATCATAAAACTTTGGACACACTCACTGATTCATATGAATGAGTGAGTGTGTCCAAACTTTGACTGGTACTATAGCTCGCCCTGCGAGCGATCTTTGTCCTCCAAGCTCAGGTCCTCTACCAGAGGCCTGGAAGCTTGAGGGTCCTGCACAGTATCTTAGCTGTTCACAGGACTGAACTCTTCTGGACAGAGATCTCAGACGTTGTCCATAGAATCTGCTGGAGCCATTCTCTCAGTTTTGACGTCATCGCCCCAAGTGTTCCAATTGCCACAGGGACCAGTGTTACCTTCCCCTTCCACATCCTCTCTAGCTCCTCTCTGAGCCCTTGGTATTTGTCAAGCTTCTCGTCTTCCTTCTCCTTGATGTTGCCATCACTTGGTATAGCAACGTCTATCACTACAGCCTTCTTCCTTTGTTTTTCCACCTCCATGATGGTTGGTTAGCCATTACAAGCTATCCGTACTTTGACCTTGGGACTTCCAGGTCATACTTGGCACAGATGCTCCTGTATACTATGCCAGCCCTGTCTGCTCGCATCTTACACTGTTTGAAATAATTAATGATGATATGAACGCCAAAGACCAAAATCCTTCATGTATTGTTTAAGAACATCTGCAGGCTGCAAGTTCCTTTGACTCACTGCTGTACTGAGCTTGACAATATCTGGATTAAATAAAAGGTTAAAGTCTCCTCCTATTATAAGTGAGACATCAGAGTGATCAGACAGTGAAGTGAAGAAAGCATGAATATAGGAGGGGTCACCAACATTTGGTCCATATATAGTAGCAATACATAACTTATCTGTTCAAAATATGGATTTAAGTTTTATAAATCTACCTTCTATTGTAGTGTTGCTAATGTTGAAGTTTATCTTTCTGTTAATTAATATGGCGACGCCCCTTTGTTTGGAGTTGTAGCAGGCTGAGTATGTGTGAGGGAACTGTGGAGAGGTGAGTACAGATGTTTTGGACATATGTGTCTCCTGTAGAAAGACAACATCTGCCTTCTAGTCATTTAACTGATTAACAATTCTTAGCCTATTTTTCCTGGAACCAACTCCATGTACATTCCATGACACAAACCTCAGTGTGGTCATGTTTAAATTCAGTTCAACTGAAATTTATTTATATAGCACCAAATCACAACAAACAGTTGCCTCTAGGTGCTTTATATTGTAAAGACCAATAATTACAGAGAAAACCCAACAGGCAAAATGACCCCCATGAGCAAGCACTTGGCGACAGTGCTTTCTTCCTTTTAACGGGAAGAAACCTCCGGCAGAACCAGGCTCAGGTAATCTGACGTCGACCAGTTCGGGCTGAGGGAAGCGAGACAGGACAAAAGACATGCTGTGGATGAGAGTCAGAGATTAATAATAATTAATGATCAAAAGCAGAGTGGTGTATAAACAGAGTAAAAAGAGGTGAATGAATAGAAACAGCGCATCATGGGAACCCTCCAGTAGCCTAAGCCTATTACAGCATAACTAAAAGATGGTTCAGGGTCACCTGTTTTACAACTACTCTTTAAAGAATTTTTGAGAGTTGACCAGTTTAAACTAACTGGTGAACTGTTGGATGTTCACTAAAAAAGCTTCTGTGTGTGTGTGTCTATGCATGCGTGTGTGTGTGTGTGTGTGTGTGTGTGTGTGTGTGTGTGTGTGTGTGCGCACACTTCATAACTGTGCATGTGTGCGCACATGCATCTGACATGACTGTGTGTGTGTGTCTACGCTATCCGTTAGTGTGGAAAATCGCAGCATCGAAGTAAAGTAAACATTGCTTAGCACAGAAAGAGAAGAGAAAGGATATGAAAAGTGACAAAAGAGAAACAAACTGTGCAAACACCAAAGAGCCAAAGTGACCTAAAAACATTGGCAACAAGACAAAACAAGAATGCACTAGGCTGATTAAACTGACATTAAATGTTATTTACAGACATGTCTATTAAACCTGTGGAAAAGGTGAATAATAAAAAAAATCAGAAACAGTCATCGGTGTAGATACACATCACCTGGTCGATCATGGAGGGGTGCTCTGGTTGCAGTAAAGCTGTCCATTCATATAAAGTTTATCCACTCTGATGACAGGAGTCTGGTTATTTACACCAAAGCCCTTTCCTTTTAGCTCTTTTTGCTGGAAGTGTTCAAATTTGGCCACAAATTTGGTGTCTGATTTTTTTTTTTTAACATGGCAAGATACAGTTTTATCTGAAAGTTTTCTTTATTTTGCAAACATTCCCTTATTTGCCAGTTTTTAAGTGATATTTTGTATGGTATATCTATATCTTTTAACCTTGTTTCCCCGCTCTGTAGGAAACAGTTAACTTCAGTTTTTGATCCTGTCAGTAACTTGTGGGAGTCTATGGCTGGTAACTGTTACCACAAGGTCAGTCTTGAAAGACCTACTGAATTAGTAGAGTCAGACTGAGACTGTTCTATGTTTGCAAATACAGATAAATTTGTCAAAAATACAGGTAAATAAGCTTAATAATGGTCAGAAATAACAAAATCTTTTAAGACCATATTTTGGCAAATATAATCCTTGCAATATGGACATATCTGTCTCTCTTTTACCCACTTTGAAATGAATGTGTGGGAGCAGAAATATTTATCCACTATGATTTCAAAATGAGAGAAAACAGAAGTTATGAATTTTGCTTTGATTTTAAAATAAAGTATGGTGACATTGCAGCATGCATTTGCAGTTCATTTCCTCTTTTTAACACTTTGTTTTACAGAAAGAATGTTGGATTTTTGGAAGACATGCTGAAGACTGGAGTAGTCACAGGTTAGACATTTTACACACATTCACAGCAAAAGTTAAGGGAAGTTTTGCCTTGAAGAGAGATGTAAGCAGCAAAAACTGCAAATGCAATTTTTCCACAATTTGACAAAACTGCATTATGTGACAGCATGGGATGGGTACAGATTAGAGCGCAGTAATGATCATGTCCTGACGCTTATCTATCTCTTTAGAAATATAATTGGAAAAAGAAATGTGATTTGGTAATCTGCCTGGGGATCAAAGAGTAATCATCATTACAGGCTTCTAAATAAGAGCAGCTCTGATTAAAATTTATAGACCTAAATGAATCTTTAGTGGCTGAGCTCATTTTTAATCCAAACAAAACTGTGGAAATCCAGCTCTTGTCTGGGTGACATTTACATAATCCCAGCCTTGTCCAGGTCATTGTTTATCAGCATTAGCCTCTTGTTGAGGTGAGTTTGTAATGACTCCTGCTGATCAACCCCCTCCTCCCAGCCCCTCCTCTGTTCCCTGGAGCCAGATGGAGGGCCCTCTCAGGCATGAAGGGTTTAAAGAGCTGGGCTTCAGTACAGTTAATGGCACAGGTCCATTCAAATGAGTGCTGCTCAAGGTCTTGGGGCTGTCGCTTTCACACCATCCTCACAATGTCCTCACACAGCGGCAGCAACTCTGAATGGATTCAGGGAGGTCTCATCAGCTGCCATCAATGCATGTCTTGCACCTGTTGTGTACTGCTGATGGGGCTAAAAAATACACCGACTGCTTCATTTCATTTATGAGAATGAAGATAACATATCTGTAGTTTTACATGTTTTGGGTGTGTATTTTGTTTGTTTGTTTTTTGCAACTTCACTTTTAAATAACAGAACATACTGACATTTTTAAAGCGTATAATATATATATTTTACTGTTCCTTGTTGCTACTGTTTCCAATTTCTATATGTGCAATATTTAACAAAAAAAAAGCTGCTAGAGTCAAGATTGTTTTATAAAGTAGTCTAGTGCAGAAAAACTAATTCCACTGTAACTTGCATTGACATACCTACAAGCATGAGAGAAACCTGCATAAAGTGTATAAGGTACCAAAGTTTTAACCTGAACTTATTACAGGAAGTGACTGTTACATGTCAAAACTAAATTATTACCAGGATACTGAAATGCAGTTCTTCTATCCAGTGTCTGGTGTGTTATATACGGTGCTGTAAAAAAGTGTTTGCCTCCTTCCTGCTTTATTTATTTTTGTTTGTTTTTGCAAAGTGTACTTCACACTTATATATTTCAGATCTTCAAACTAATTTTAATGATAGATAACCCAAGTAAATACAAAATGCTAATTAATCATGGTTAATTCCTGTTTAATTTATGAATTATGAGTAACCACATTTCTTGGAAAGCTGAGTTCAGTTTCACTAGCTATACCCAGGCCTGCCTAATGCCAGACCTGAATCAAGAAATCACTTAAATAGAGAATCTGTCTCGAGAAAGTGAAGCAGGCTAAAAGATCTGCAAAAAGCAACACATCATATCACGATCTAAAGAAACTCAAGAACAGATGAGAAACAAAGTCTTTGGTGTCTATCAGTCTGGAAAGGGTTACAGAGCCATTTCTAAAGCTTTGGGACTCCAGTAAACCGCAGTCTGGGTCATTATCCACAAATGGAGAAAACTTGGAGTTGTGGGGAGCCTTTCCCAGGAGGTGCCGACCTACCAAAATTACTCCAAGACAAATCTCCAATCAACGACTGATCCAGAAGGTCACAAAAGAACTGCAGGCTTCACTTGGCTTAGTTAAGGTCATAGTTCATGATTCAAAAATAGGCAGAAAACCAGGGCTGGACGAAAAGAACATAAAGACTCATCTCACATTTGCCAAAAAAACACCTTGATGATCCCCAAGACTTTTGGGAAAATATTCTGTGGAATATTGTAAGGCTGGAGTCCTGTTACATCTGGACTAACACACCATTTCATAAAAAGACCATCACAGCAGCAGTCAAACATGGTAGTGGTGGTGTGATGGTCTGGGGCTGCTTTGCTGCTTCAGGAAGATTTGCTGTAACTGATGGAACCATGAATTCTGCTCTCTACCAGAAAATCCTGAAGGAGAATGTCCGGCCATCAATTTGTGCCCTGAAGCTCAAGCTCACTTGGGTTATGCAGAAGGACAATGATCTGAAAACACACCAGCACCTGCACCTTTGAATGGCTCAAACAAAAACACAACACAAAATGAAGGTTTTAAATTGGCCTAGTCAAAGTCCAGACCTAAATCTGATTGAGATGCTTTGGCATGAATGTAAACAGGCTGTTCATGTTCAAAAACTCACCCATTTGTCTGAATTAAAATAATTCTGCAAAGAAAAGTGGCCAAAATTCCTCCACAATGATAAAAGGCTCATTACCCATTATTGCAGATGGTTGATTGCAGTTCTTGCTGCCAGGGGTAGCGCAAATAATCAGTAGGTTTAGGGGACAATTATTTTTTTCACAAAAGGCCAGGGAAGTTTGGATAGCTTATTTCCCTCAACACATGAAATAATCATTTAAAAACTGCATTTTGGGTTATCTTTGCCTAATTTTAAAATTTGTTTGATAATCTGAAACATGTGTGACAAATATGCAAAAAGAAAGGGAAAAAAAAGAAAAAAATTAAAGGAAGACTCTTTAATCAGAATATTGCATCAAGTCACTTAAACTTCTAAGATATTGATCTGGTCAGTAATATAGTAGAGAGGGATGTTAATGAGTTCGCTCTGGTTTTAATAACATTCACCACAGGTCCACTAAAGGTGCAACAGTGAGACAATATCTCCCCCCCCCCTGCGAAATGGTTTTACTGGTGAAAGTTACTGACGCTGTTTTCCCTCCACATCTTTTCTGACCTTTTTTTTTTAACTAGCTTTGGATTTGGCTAGGGTCAGTGTCAATACTGGTAGTATGAGGTGGTACCTGGAAGTTGCATAGGTAGTCCAACTCCTATCAATGGCCTATCAATATGTACCATTGTCAGAAGGTTTTCTGTGGATCCCAGAACAGTCTCAAGAGCACAAAAGCCATTCCAGGAGACAGGCAGTTACTGTAGGAGAACTGGACAGGGCTGTAGAAGTTCCTTATTCCATCAGCTGGAACAGTATCTGTTCCTATGTGCAAGGAGGAACAGGACGAGCACTGCCAGAGCCCTACAAAATTACCTCCAGCAGGCCACTGGTGTGAATGTCTCTGACCAAACAATCAGGAACAGAGTTCATGAGGGTGGCCTGAGGACTCTAGTGAGCATCTTGCTAACTGCTCATTGCCCGGCATTTCCCATAGAGTACCAGAACTGCCATGTTTACCATAGAATACCAGACATTGGCAGCTCTGCGCTTTTCACAGATGAGAGCAGGTTCACCTTGAGCACATGTGACAGACATGATAAGGTCTGGAGAAGCTGTGGAGAATGTTGTGCTGCCTGTAATCTCGTTCAGCATGACCGGTTTGATGGTGGGTTAGTGATGGCATGGGAAGGCATATGGAGGGACATACAGACCTCTTCAGGCTAGGCCACAGCACCTAGGCTGCATTTAGGTATGAATCCTCTGACCTATTTTCAGACCCTACGCTGGTGCAGTGGGTCTTGGTTTCTTCATTGTGGGTGCATGACAATGCCTGGAGTGTTGCCAGAGGATGAAGAAATTAATACTACTGAGTAACCCCATGCCTGCTTGTTCCAATAGAACATCTATGGGACATAAAGTATTGGTCCATACAATGCTGCCAGATTGCGCATCATACTGTCCATGAGCTCAGTGATGCCCTTGTCCAGATCTGTGAAAAGATCCCCCAGGACACCATCCACCATCTCATTAGGAGCATGCCCCAACATTGTCAGGTCTGCATACAAGTATGTGAGAGCCATACGAATTACTAAGTATCATTTTGAGTGGCTGCAATGAAATGTCTGCAAAATGGACTAGCCTGCTGCATAATTTTTTCACTTTTTCGGGGCGTCTTTGAATTCAGCCCCTTGTAGGTTGATGACTTTCATTTCTATCAAACAATGTGGCATCCTTTCATTCCTAACACATTACCGAGTCCATATCAGTACATTTAGCCAACATAATTTCTTTTTTCCAGTGAGATCTGATGAGTTTTCAAAGTGTTCCATTAATTTTTTTGAGCAGTGTAATCTTTCACAGCACTGTAGTAACCCACCATGACCACATAAGTGCTGACATTTTCCACAGAGAATTTTAAAAAATCTTCAGAAACAAATATATTTCAATTGGTGTTCACAGAAAAAGAAGTTTTATGATTCCAACATAAATGTGGGCATACCTAAAATGTGTGATCTGCTTTTCCAGTAGAGCCATAAGACGACTTCTGATTGCTTCAAACTGCTCCTTCTCCTCCATGGTGACTGTCCCTATCCCATCTGGCCTGATGAGAAAAAGAGTGCAAGAGAGAGAAAAAAAGAGGCATCAGAATATCAGTTGACTCACCTTTACATAATGGTGACAAATCACAGTCTGAGGGTGGAAAGCAGCTGGCATTTTTAGCATGACAACTGATGAATAATGGGATCTAGATTTAATGTATAAAGCTACTTTCAGTGGTCACCTCTGCATGTTGACACAACCCCAAAGGGCATTTCTGTCTCCTGCTGGAATTTAACCAGTGACCTTTTACTTATCAAGTGATTATGCAAACCTCTACATTATGGAGTCAGTGTAACAGTAAAATAAAATTAAAAAAAAAAACCCAAACAAATATACAATCACTTGTTCACTCACATCAACATGTTTATTTCTACAAATATAAATCCATCATTGCAAAATCAAGCATGCCAGTATGGCTAATTATCATCATTTTATTTATTAACAGTTGACTATCACTGTATCATAGCACAAAAAGGCAGATAGCCCAAACAACTCTAATAGCCTTCACCATTTGTCAGTTCTACTGAGGTCTGTCTTTTTTTTTTCTCAATATACTCTCTCTCTCTCTCTCTCTCTCTCTCGCTCTCTCTCTCTCTCTCGCTATATATATATATATATATATATATATATATATATATATAAAAAACAAAAGCAACCTGTCTTACAAGAAAAATAAGGCATTCTGGAATAATGAATAATGTTCAAACAGCTGCTGTTTTCATACTCAGCCACTAGAGTTACATGAGTGAATGCATGCAATATGTCCAAACTGAAAACAGAAATTGAAGACTGAAAGCTAAGTTTCTTGCAGAAAAGAGTTTGCCTTCTACCATGTGGTTAGCATTGTGAAAAGGTTTATTTTAATCTAAATCATTATCTTTTCTTAAATAGAAATTAGTACTTTTGGTGGCTAACCCTAATAATAAGTGAACAATGTGGGATACTAAAAGAAGTCTCCTCAACTCAGTTCATCTTTATTTATATAAGAGCTATTATGCATACATGCATCCACTGTGCTTCAGAGACATGAAAAAAAAAGATGAGCCATGAATATAGTTTTGCAAAATCTTAGCAACACTAAGACAGTAAAATGTTAGAAAAGGGCCAAGATTAAAACAAAAACACAATTCAAGTTGAACGTGAATAAAATCCACACCTTAAGTGTAAACATGATTGAAAAGAAATGTCTGGAGGATTGTTTTAAAAAAGGAAACCAAAAGGAAACCATGCATTAATACTGCAGCCTCCACTTCTGGATGACTGCAGATGGAGATGGGAACCACTTTTCCTCAGGCGTAAATTTTCTTTCTACAACTTAACTTCATCTTATTATGAATTTTAAATATTTTAAATACACCTTGTTAGCCAAAGGCTTTCTTGAAGGCTGAACCAAATGGTGAGATAGTTAGAGAAGAGTGAAACTACATGGTTGTTAAGGGGACAAAATTATTATTTCCAACTGAAAATGAATGGAAAAAATAATTGATTTATCTCCATTATCTTGTTTTTATAATCACTAGAAACTAAAATCTTGACTGAAATTAAAACGTAATTTCAGTTCAGCCCTCCCACCACCTCCATTGCTGAGTGTGGATTTTAGACATCCTCATGCTGCCTCATTACCCACACTAAAATTACATAATGTGAGAACACTAAACACTGTGGTTTCCGGAGTCATTGCACTCAACCTTTTTTGACTGTGCTGTTTAGGTACATACAATATACTGCCAAAACTATTCACTCACTGATCCAAATCATTGAATTTAGCTGTTCCAATCATTTTCCTGGCCACAGGTGTATAAAACTAAGAACCTAGACATGCAGTCTGCCTCTACAAAAAATTGTGAAAGAATGGGTTGCTCTCATGAGTTCAGTGAATTCCACTGTGGTACTGTGACAGGATCCCACCTGTGCAACAAGTCTAGTCGTGATATTTTCTCACTACTAAATGTTCCACAGTCAGCTGTTAGTGGTATTATAACAAAGTGAAAGAGGTTAGGAATGACAGTAACTCATCTATGAAATGGTAGCCACGTAAAATGACAATGTATGTCAGTGAACGCTGACAGTTTGCCAACTTTCTGCAGAGTCAATCGCTAGAAAACTACAAACTTCATGTGGCCTTCAAATTAGTTCAAGAAAAATGTATAGCGTTTCACAGAATGGGTTTCCATGGTCAAGCAGCGGCTTCCTAGTCTTACATCACCAAGCGCAATGCAAAGCATTGGATGCAATGTTATAAAGCAGGGTGCCATTGGACTCTAAAGCGTTGGAGATGTGATCTCTGGAGTGATGAATCATATCTCATCCATCTGGCAATCTGATGGATGAGATGGTACTTGTCTAACTGCATTGTACCAAGCGTGAAGTTTTGTGGAGGGGGTTTTGTGTGTGGTTGGTTTTCAGGAGCTGGTCTTGGCCCTTAATTCCCATGAAAGGAACTCTTTATGCTTCAGCACATTTCTGACAATTTCATGCTCCCAACTTTGTGGGAACAGTTTGGGGATGGGGTTTTCCTGTTCAAACATTCAAGATTCAAGATTCTTTTATTGTCATGGCATGGGTAAGCATACGAAACGAGAGTCAGATGTGCTCCTCAAAACAGTTGCTCTTGCACTCAAAAAAAGAAAAACACATAAGTAATAAATAAATAAATAAACAGAATAAGTAATTAAAAAATTGAAAATAAATATTAAAATAAATACAGCATCCGCAATCAAATACCCAAAACCACCCACTTACACACACAGACACACACACACACCTCTAGTGGCTTGTCATTCTAGCTAAGCGCTGTACATTTGGGTGTTGGTGGCGGGAAGCTTTGCCATGTGTTGCTGTATAACCTGTGCACAGGGGAGAAGGCAGTAAAAAGGTCCATCTGCCTCTGTTTCTGCTTGACAGTGTGTTGAAACCAGAAGAAGAACCTGTCTAAGAACTACACCAGATGCAGAATAGGCAGAGATGCTGAGCTCTTATATAATCTGTCACCAAAATTGGAAAAAAAAATATTCGAGGTCTAGTTACACAAAATGTAATCTACTACTTTGACCTTAAATGTACACACTCATATTCACACATCCATGCCATCCAAAAATCATGCCAGTGCAAATTGGTAATTTGTTACACTAACAATTTAATTGTGGCATTAGAGTTCAGTTCAAGGTCCATACTTGGCTGCCCTACACAGAGTCCTGACCTCAACCGTATAGAACAACTGCAAACCAGGCCTTCTCGTCCAACATCAGTCTCTGACCTTACAAATGCACATTTGGAAGAATGGTCAGAAATTCCCATGAACACACACCTCATGGAAAGATTTCCCAGAACAGTTGATCTGTTATCACTACAGATAGGTGGGCAGATATCGTATTAAACCCTATGGATTAAGAAGGGGATATACAAGTTCATATGGGCATGAAGGCAAATAAGTGAATACTTTTGGCAATATAGTGTATGATGATATAATATACAAAAAATATTAATTTAAATACAACCACAGATACAGATACAACACATATCACACCTTTAGCGGCCATTACTTGAAGTAATAATTCTCAGCATAACTTGTATGTTTGGCTTACACAAGTAATGGCAATGTATTATGGAACAACATCTCCCCTATGGTCTCATCTGTCCAAAGGACATCGTTCTAGAAGTCTTGTAGTTTGCTCAGATACAACTTTGCAAACCTGAACTGTTCTGCCATATTCTTATTAGACAAAAAGGCTTTCGACCCTTTCAAAGAAACAACATTTGTTCTGTGTTTTTCTAATAATATTGTCAGGAAATAAATAATGACATAGTAAATGGTAAAAGGACTAGTTCTTATATAGCACTTTTGTACTCTAGTTGAGCACACTCAAAGCATTTATGTAATATGCCATGCGCTGCTGTTCCTCTGAGGTTGGATTTAAATAATTTTAGAACCTGGTTGGAACCAGCTGAATTTTTTATGATGTCCTAATACATAAAACCTTAGAACTGAAAGAGGCTGTACTTTCTTTTTGCTATGACTGTATACCTTGTACATAACATAAAACTACTTTCATGTCTTCAGTTCAGATAAATACAGATCTTATCAAGTATTTGATACTGGAATATCATCAAACATAAACTCTGAATACTGTCTTTTATACAGGAATGACACATGAACACATAAATTCTTTCTCAAAGATCAAAAAATGTATTGCAACAAAGAACTCTGTACCAGCTGATGTATTAAACATCAAGAAATGAAAGAAAAGCAAAATGTGACACCATAGAAAAGGCTGCTTTTCTCTCTTTGGCTTCTTTTCCCACTCTTGCTTGTTTTCACCAAACAAACTGATCAAGCAGCCAAATCTTCCATGATGACCTCAAAGTTAACCAATCAAACGGAGAGCTGCTCAGCCTCGTCTTCCTCCTCAAAACTCATCTGGCTGGCAGCAAAGAAAAAAGTGTTTGGTGAATGCTTCATTAATGTTTTTAAAGCCTTCATTCCATTCTTGCCTTCGTCTGAATAGGCACTCTGGTTTATATAAAAAAAAAGGGGCGGGGGGGTGCAATCCGTACCCTGAGCAAGCAGCCTTGACTTTCTGGGCTTTCTCTGTGCGGCTGAAAGAGAAAAGCACCCTCTCAAAACGGCACTCGTGGGCGCCAGAGGGAAGAAGCAAGGAGGTTGTCTGTTAATGAGTTGTTCTTATAAAAGCCTTCACCAGTTCAGCCCATGACTGCTGCACCTTGAGCACCAACAGTTCTGCTGAGCTCCTCACAGTGTGTCCTGACTTTCCAAAGTTGAAAATAATAGCATGATGAGAAAGCAACAGTCTCTGACACAGAATCGAGGATACTGAATCATCAATGATTAACCTCCTGTGAAACATGCATGTGATAATAATCAATTTGCTTTGTTTTGATTTACTGAGAAAAAAAAAACATACAGCAGAACTGTGGAAATGACACCAGTGAATGTAATGACAGAAAAATATAAAGCACAAAACAGAAATATACTAAATGACATTTTATTCTATGATGTTGACATTTGCATATCATATATATTTTATATATAATATGCAAAACTCCTTAGCATTAAAAAAGCTAAATTAATACATATGTCACTAATAATTTAAAAGGGTTCAAATTACACAAATCTAATAAATTACAATAAAAAATAGTAAATTACATCAATTAATTGCATATAACAATATGTTTTAAATTTAAAAAATCAAATTAAGTGTTATTTAAAGCTTATGGAAGGTGGAGATTGTAGAGCTGGTGGTGGATGACAATAGGACGTAGGTCGTGTATTGTGCAAGAACATCAGCGCAGCTCTTCAGCTCCACTCAACTCAATTCAATCAGTAATGAGAGGCAGCTTTCTTTGCACAACAGCACTTGTTAGCACAACTTGTAAACCCTGTTGTTCCCCAAATCTGTCAATTCATTACCACCACCCCCACCACCACAGTCCTCACAACCCTATTTAACAAGCACCAGTTAATCCTGAGGGAAAAGAAAGCAGAGCCATTGTGAGGGGGGTGTGTGTGTTCACTCATGTAAAAATTTGCTTTCATGCTTAAGAAGCCAAGGGTCTCATTGCACAAATGAAGATGTGAGGACTGTGATGGGAGCAAGATGCACGATGGAGGGACTGCCTGAGGCCCCGAGCCCCCCAGTCAATGCCAGCTGTCCTGTAATCCAAGTTGTTCATCTTGCTCAAACAGTCTCCATCCAAAAATAAGATGGCAGAAAGTAAAGATGACTGAGTTTGACAACTCATTTTTTTATATAAGAAAGTAGATTTCAAGTGAAAGGGGTGTAGATCAAGGAGAAAAAAAAAATTAGTTGCTGCTTTTAAAATATTTGACATCTATTATGGTGCATTAAAATCTCTATATGTAACGCCTCTAGACCATCAGCAAGTGAGCAGCCAAACTTGGCAGAAAGATACTGTACATCTTAGGCTCCTGAAGGTTCTTATCTATATCAGATACAGTGCCTTGCGAAAGTATTCGGCCCCCTTGAACTTTTCAACCTTTTGCCACATTTCAGGCTTCAAACATAAAGATATAAAATTTTAATTTTTTGTGAAGAATCAACAACAAGTGGGACACAATCGTGAAGTGGAATGAAATTTATTGGATGTGTCAAACTTTTTTAACAAATAAAAAACTGAAAAGTGGGGCGTGCAATATTATTGGGCCCCTTTACTTTCAGTGCAGCAAACTGACTCCAGAAGTTCAGTGAGGATCTCTGAATGATCCAATGTTGTCCCAAATGACTGATGATGATAAATAGGATCCACCTGTGTGTAATCAAGTCTCCGTATAAATGCACCTGCTCTGTGATAGTCTCAGGGTTCTGTTCCAAGTGCAGAGAGCATCATGAAGACCAAGGAACACACCAGGCAGGTCCCAGATACTGTTGTGGAGAAGTTTAAAGCCGGATTTGGATACAAAAAGATTTCCCAAGCTTTAAACATCTCAAGGAGCGCTGAGCAAGCAATCATATTGAAATGGAAGGAGTATCAGACCACTGCAAATCTACCAAGACCCGGCCGTCCCTCTAAACTTTCATCTCAAACAAGGAGAAGACTGATCAGAGATGCAGCCAAGAGGCCCATGATCACTCTGGATGAACTGCAGAGATCTACAGCTGAGGTGGGAGAGTCTGTCCATAGGACAACAATCAGTCGTACACTGCACAAATCTGGCCTTCATGGAAGAGTGGCAAGAAGAAAGCCATTTCTCAAAGATATCCATAAAAAGTCTCGTTTAAAGTTTGCCACAAGCCACCTGGGAGACACACCAAACATGTGGAAGAAGGTGCTCTGGTCAGATGAAACCAAACTCGAACTGTTTGGCCACAATGCAAAACCATATGTTTGGCGTAAAAGCAACACAGCTCATCACCCTGAACACACCATCCCCACTGTCAAACATGGTGGTGGCAGCATCATGGTTTGGGCCTGCTTTTCGTCAGCAGGGACAGGGAAGATGGTCCAAATTGATGGGAAGATGGATGGGGCCAAATACAGGACCATTCTGGAAGAAAACCTGTTGGAGTCTGCAAGAGACCTGAGACTGGGATGGAGATTTATCTTCCAACAAGACAATGATCCAAAACATAAAGCCAAATCTACAATGGAATGGTTCACAAATAAACGTATCCAGGTGTTGGAATGGCCAAGTCAAAGTCCAGACCTGAATCCAATCGAGAATCTGTGGAAAGAGCTGAAGACTGCTGTTCACAAACGCTCTCCATCCAACCTCACTGAGCTCCAGCTGTTTAGCAAGGAAGAATGGGCAAGAATTTCAGTCTCTCGATGTGCAAAACTGATAGACATACCCCAAGAGACTTGCAGCTGTAATTGCAGCAAAAGGTGGCGCTACAAAGTATTAATGCAAGGGAGCCGAATAATATTGCACGCCCCACTTTTCAGTTTTTTATCTGTTAAAAAAGTTTGACACATCCAATACATTTCATTCCACTTCACGATTGTATCCCACTTGTTGTTGATTCTTCACAAAAAATTATAGTTTTATATCTTTATGTTTGAAGCCTGAAATGTGGCAAAAGGTTGAAAAGTTCAAGGGCGCCAAATACTTTTGCAAGGCACTGTATGTTGTCATCATGCTGCCTAGAAACCACCTAGCAACAGGCAAAAATACCTTCGCTTTTAACATGTATGTATATATATTTATATATTCATATAACACACCATTCCGTAGTTAGTATTTGCAGCCAAACTTGTTAATTATCAAGCTGAGGTGGTTCAGGCCTATGCAGAACAGCAGTGGGGACGGAGCATTTCCTTGGTAAATCCCGCACTTGATGGTGACTTGTGCAATTAGCTTGAACTTCTCCACATCCCAATTGAGTTCTGGGTGAAGGCTCTTAGGTTCCCGTTGTTCTTGTATAGTTCTAGGCATTCCAGGATCTATGTGTGAGGCATTGAGCCATAGGCGTTCTTGTAATCAATCCAGGTGGTGAATAGGTTGGTCAGTCTGGTCCTACAGTCTTGAGTGACTGTTTTATCTAACAGTTGCTGCTGTTTTGCTGCTCTGGTGTTACTGCCAATGCCTTTCTGGGTAGGCTGATTGCTTTTAGATCCACTAAATCGAGCACTGGTGTTGTGTATTGAATCCTTCTACAACTATCACTCTTCGAGTTTTGCTCCATCTCCAGCCTTGGTGGGGGGCCTGTTCTCTATATTGTTCCTGTTCCACTGATTGTACACCTTGGATGGTTCAGTGGAGAACATCTGGTTTATTCTAGTGTCTTCTGTATCTCTGGTATACCTCTTTAAGTGATGCTTTGAGTCTTTGCTTGGCAGACGGTTGTACTTTCTTTAGGCACCCCTTTCTTCATCACACCTTTCTGCAGCTCTGATAGCTGGCTAATTTCCCTGTATGCTGCCTTGAGCTTAGCTTCTAGATGTCTTTCCCATGGAGGGTACTGCCCCTTGTGCTATATATATATGCATTGGTGTAGATACTCTGGTCAGTGAAAGTTGTGTTTAAATGTCTTTCATAAATACATTTTATTTACTTTATTATAAAGACTAGTCTTGATTTGAAATCAAATCTCTAATCTATTTAAATGCCTATTTTTAAAGTTTTATCTTGAAAAAAAGGAGATTTAAAAAAAAGAAAATCATAACAAAATTCAACACTGCAACCTGAGGCTTTCACCTCTCTTTACATTTAAATTTTTGTAAGGAGTACAAGTGCACCTTCCCACAAGATCATGTTTTGCCTTCAGGCATGCCTTTCAGGTTTTTCAAGTGCTTCTTGTTTATGATAACTGTCAAACTGTTGCTTATTTCAAAACAACTCAGATAAACAACTCATTTTTTCTTCAAATCAATAAGGTTGCATGTGAATGCACCATACCAGCAGATTTGTTGTCTGTCATTTCTATGAAAACTTTGCAAAGAATAAAAACATAATCACAAAAGCACAGAAAAATCTCTTTTTAATAGGGTGACAGCGGTTACTAAAATCAATTCAGTAACTTGGAACCTGACATATTTTTCTCTGATCATCACAAAGAGCTTGTCAAGAGCTTTCAAATGATACGTGAAACTCAATTTCCCATCAAATGTCACTCAAACCCCGTGAATGAAAACAAATCTGACGGGGCACCAATTGGCAGGAAGCCAAACGCAAAATGCGCCAAGCTCAGAGAAACACAACACAAAGCGGTGTTTGGTTTGGTAGCGCTCAAGGCAGAGTGGGGAGTGACAGCTTGTTGGGGTTTAGATGCATTGTTGCTGCTAAATGAAGCAAGCTCAATGGAGGCAAGGCTGCTGTCAGTGCTGCTCCAGGGTCAGGGATGGTGGTGGGGAGGGGTATCTCTGTAGACTTAGTTTGTGTGTTTACACTCTGTGTGGCTCAAGTGAAAACGATAAGTACTGCATCTGCCTGCAGGATCCAGCTAACCCTATGGTTGTTTGGTGCTAATGTCAGTTGACAAGAGCTGTCATGAGTCATGCTCGCCGAGCTGCATGAAAGTGTACCGGGTGTGGATGCCACTTCACCTTAGATTTGTGGAAAGTAGATGAGGCTGAGTGGCACGTGATTCTATTTGTCACCTACCTCCTCCCCCATTTATCGCTGTGTAGATTGGGGGAATTGTTGTTTAAACGGTTTGGGAAGGTAAAAGCTGCTGTCACATCCTGTGTCAGTGTGGTGTAGATGGCTCGGAGAAGAGGAAATCTGAACTGACAGGTGAGAGGGAGGCGAGTGCCCTCCCCCTAGTTCTGGTAATGCTCCTTTAACCTTGATCCTGGTTCAAATGCACCTGTCTCATCAAACCTACGCAAACCTTCAAACAAGTCCTCTCACAGCTCCTTCAGAAGCCTGCTAAAGTTTGACTGTTTTATCAAACCCAGAGCACAAATTATTAACCGCCCTGCTTATCACTTTAAGGGTCTTTTGTCAAGTCAGATACAACTGATTACATTTTATTTTACATTATTGTGTATAGGTGTCACTTTAGCTCCCATTATCATAAGAGATGGATCCTGTAAATGAATACTTCCATAGGGCCCTTACTGGTGAAGCTATACCTCACCCACCACAAGATGTTATCCCTTAGACACTTGCTTTGTCCTTGTTGACTTTTTTGATGCAGGAAATGTTTTAGTCCAAAGATACAGTCACTAGCCCACAATGTTCACCAGATTTCGATGGATCCTGTCTGGCTTTGTCATAGCAGATAGGTTAGAGTGATGTGCACTGTGAGTGTGCTATCTGCTCTGTTATTTTTGTAAATTGTGATTATGTGTGCAGAGGTACCTCACACCTCTTAAGGCTGAAAGCTTCTTGTGAATGCATTAACAAACAACTGAACATTAATGTTTAATTCTGCAAGTTATAGTATTTTTCTTAGTCTCTTCTTCACAAAGGCCGTAAAACAGGAAAATGATCCTCACACCTTTGTTTCTGTTGTTCATTATTCACAAAATATAAAACACAGTGAGAGAGTCATTAAAGTTGCTAAAGTTCAGACATATATGTTGCAAACATGTTTTCAGTGTTCTATAAAATGCTGGTAAAACAATGAAATAAATAAGACAGGAGAGGATAAGTTTTAACACTTCACTTTTTAAATTTGAAATTAAACTGTGAGAAGAAAATAAGTCAAAGTCAGACTACTCAGAAAAAAAACATCATTTATACAGGAGAGAAAATGTTCAGCCATAACTTGATGTGGAGCTAATAGAGTTTTGAATATAAAAACAAACAAACAAAAATACACCCTACATTTATAGAAAAACTAAGAAAAGCTACAATATATTGTAAATGAGCACTGGATATAGTGGGTACGTAAAAAAAAACAAACATAAAATTAACTGAAGTGATCTTAAACTGCACAAAAGCCTCTCTGAGAAAATCCTGACAAGCTGACCTTAGGGGCTTTCCACAGCAGAAAAATATTAATATTTTAAATCAAGGTCCAACATTTTCCTCAGAGTTTTATTTGTCCTCCCAGAAAAACTGTTAGTTTCTATGAATATATTAGCTTGATGTTCCATTACCTTTGGAATAGTCATTCAGGGAAAACTCCAGTTCTGTAATCAAGTTTTCTTTTCCCTCCACCTCTGATGCTACCAGCCTCCTTCCCAACCACACCCACTCAGACAGCTCCAGGAGCCCTGAATGGGCATCAATTATTCAAATTAGAGTTCCAACTGACAAAAGGTCAGTTCTAGTTATCACCCCCACCACCATGCATAGCAAGCTAATCACTATGTTTTCTAATTGATTAAATCAGTCAACAAAGAGAGAAAGCACAGGTATCAGTAATTACCAGCTGGGGAGTCAAGCAGGGGCTGTTGGAAGTCAATTGGGGAACTGAACGGCTGGAGTGCCACTGATGAGAACAAGTTGCTAAAAGACACTATTGTTGCTCATATCCGGACAGGTTATTAACTAAGCCACAGGGAGGCCACAAGCCAGTGTACTTCTAATACAGCTCCCAAACCCAGATAAATGGGAAGGGTTTCATCAGGAAGAGCATCCGGCATAAAATCTTTGCCAAATCAAACATGTGGATCATCAAGAAGATTTCCATACCAGATTGGTCAGGGCCCAAGATTACCACATTCAGTGCTCATCGGCCAGCAGCTTGCCAGTGGAAACTGTGCTACTATTGACAGGGGAGGAGGAGAGGGGGGAAAGCATGTTGGAGACAGCAAATGTTCTCAAAGTAAATCATGAGTGTAAAGCTGAAAATTGAAATGAGTGTTGTCAGTGCATATGCCCCACATGTTAGATTTTAGAAGAAAAAAGTGGTAGAGGGTATTTATGGGGGGAAAGAGTGGTGATTGAAGCGACTTCAGTGGGCATGTAGGTGAAGGGAACAGAAGTGATGATTAGGTGTTGGGTAGATCAGCTCTTCAGGGATCAGCTCTTCTTATTTGCAGTGGTGATTGACAGGGTAACAGAAGAGGTCAGGCAGGAGTCTCTGTAGCTTGTAATGTTCGCATATGACACTGTAATCTGTAGTCAGTGGGAAGCAGGTGAAGGAGTCTGGAGAGGTGGAGGTATTCATTGGAGACAAGAGGAATGAAAATAAGTACAAGCAAGAATGAATATGTGTGTGAATGAGAGGCAGACAGGTAGAATGATGAACATGCAAGGAGCTGAGGGAGTGATGGTAGATAAATTTAAATGCCTGCCGTCAACCAACGGGCAGTGCATGAGGCAAAGAAGTGAGTGCAGGCAGGATGGAGCAGAGGAGATAGGTGTTAGGGGTGATTTGTAACAGAAGGAAAGCAGCGAGATGCGATGTTGTATGGTTTAGAGATGGTGGCACTAGCCGGATGCTGACCTAGGTGGCAGAGCTGAAGATGTCAAGATTTCTATTTCCAAAGCTTTGGGAATCCAGCGAACCACAGTGAGAGCCATTATCCACAAATGGCGAAGACATGGAACAGTGGTGAACCTTCCCAGGAGTGGCCGGCCGCCCAAAATTACCCCAAGAGCGCAGCGACGACTCATCCAAGAGGTCACAAAAGACCCCACAACAACGTCCAAAGAACTGCAGGCCTCACTTGCCTCAGTTAAGGTCAGCGTTCATGCCTCCACCATCAGAAAAAGACTGGGCAAAAATGGCCTGCATGGCAGAGTTCCAAGGAGAAAACCACTGCTGAGCAAAAAGAACATTAAAGCTCGTCTCAATTTTTCCAAAACACATCTTGATGATCCCCAAGACTTTTGGGAAAACGTTCTGTGGACCGATGAGACAAAAGTGGAACTCTTTGGAAGGTGTGTGTCCCATTACATCTGGCGTAAAAGGAACACTGCATTTCAGAAAAAGAACATTATACCAACAGTAAAATATGGTGGTGGTAGTGTGATGGTCTGGGGCTGTTTTGCTGCGTCAGGACCTGGAAGACTTGCTGTGATAAATGGAACTATGAATTCTGCTGTCTACCAAGAGATCCTGAAGGAGAATGTCCGACCATCTGTTCGTGTACTCAAGCTGAAACGAACTTGGGTTCTGCAGCAGGACAATGATCCTAAACACACCAGCAAGTCCACCACTGAATGGCTGAAGAAAAACACAATGAAGACTTGGGAGTGGCCTAGCCAAAGTCCTGACCTGAATCCTATTGAGATGTTGTGGTATGACCTTAAAAAGGCCGTTCATGCTCGAAAACCCTCTAATGTAACTGAATTAGGACAATTCTGCAAAGATGAGTGGGCCAAAATTCCTCCAGAACGCTGTAAAAGCCTCATTGCAAGTTATCGCAAACGCTTGGTTGCAGTTGTTGCTGCTAAGGGTGGCCCAACCAGTTATTAGGTTTAGGGGGCAATCACTTTTTCACACAGGGCCATGATGGTTTGGATTTTTTTCACCTTTAATAATAAACACCTTCATTTACAAATTGCATTTTGTGTTTACTTGTGTTGTCTTTGACTATTGTTTAAATTGGTTTGATGTTCCGAAACACTTTAGTGTGACAAACATGCAAAAAAACAGGAAATGAGGAAGGGGGCAAACACTTTTTCACACCACTGTATTGGACAAAGTTCAATTCAGTTTGATTTCATTTATACAGCACCAAATCACAAAAACAAGTGCTTTATATTGTAAGGTAAAGACCATACAATAATTACAGAGAAAACCAAACAATCAAAATGACCCCCTATGAGCAAGCACTTGTTGACAGTGTGAAGGAAAAACTCCCTTTTAACAGGAAGAAACCTACAGCAGATCCGGGCTTATGGAGGGGCAGTCATCTGCCATGACCGGTTGAGGGTGTGGGGAGGGAGACAGGACAAAAGACATGCTATGGAAGAGAGCCAAAAATTAATAATAATTAATGATTAAATGCAGAGTGGTGTATAAACAGAGTAAAAAGAGGTAAATGAAAAAGAAATACTCAGTGCCTCATGGGAACTCCCCCCCCCCCCCAGCAGCCTAGGCCTATTGCAGAATAACTAAGGGAGTGTTCATGGTCACCTGATCTAGCTCTAACAATAAGCTTTATCAAAAAGCTAAGTTTTAAGATTAATCTTAAAAATAGAGAGGGTGTCTCCGGAATTCAAATGAGGAGCTGTTTCTACAAAAAAGGCGTCTGAAAGCTGAAGGCTCAGCCACCCATTCTATTTTTATATATCTTAGGAATCACAAGTAGGCCACTAGTCTGAGAGTGAAGCATTCTATTGGGGTGCTACAGTACTATGAGGTCTTTAAGATAAATTGGAGGCTGATTATTCAAGGACTTATTTATAAAAAGAAGGCTTTTAAATTCAATTCTGGATTTAACTAGGAGTCAATGAAGAGAAGCCAATATGGAGGAAATATGTTCTCTCTTTCTAGACCCTGTCAGTACTCTAGCTGCAGCATTTTGGATCAGCTGAAGGCTTTTTCAGGGAGCTTTTAGGACAGCCTGATAGTCATGAATTACAATAGTCCAGCCTAAAGTAACAAATGCATGAATTAGATTTCCAGCATCACTCTGAGACAGGATGTTTCTAATTATAGAAATGCAAAAAAGCAGTCCTACAAATTTGTGTAATATATGCATTGAAGGGCATACCGTGTAATTGGAGGCTGAGGTAATGCCATCCAGAGTAAGTACCTGGTTAGAAACTGTATTTCTAAGATTTGTACAGCCAAGTACAATAACTTCAGTTTTATCTGAATTTAGATGCAGAAACTTATAGGTCATCTAGGTCTTTCTGTCATTCCTGCAGTTTAACTAAGTGATGTGTGTCATCTGGCTGCATGGATAGATAAAGCTGGGTATCATATGTATAACAATGAAAATGTATAGAATTCATTCTAATAATACTGCCTAAGGGTAGGACCAATTCTATTTACACTATACAGTGTAAATAGAATTGGTCCTACCACAGAACCCTGTGGAACTCCATAATTAACCTTAGTGTTTGAAGAACATTGAAGATAGAGCTGCCAAAGGAAAAGAGGAAAAGACTAAGACCTCACAAAAGATTCATGGATCTAATAAAGGAGGACATGTAGAGGGTTGGTGTGACAGAGGAGGATGCTAGGCATAGGGTGAGTTGGAGGCAGCTGACCTGCTTTTGTGACTCTTAAAGGAACCAGCTGAAAGGAGAAGAAAAATCCCAAGAATTTACTGCAATTTGTGTAAGACAGAAGAGTACCAAAACATGTACAAAGTAACAAAGTACTCAACAAATACTTATTACCGCCACCAAGGAGGTTATGTTGTTGGTAGCATTTGCATGTATGCATAAGTTCATGTCATTATGACTGTAAAAACCATAGCTCAAAATGTTTTGAAGGAATTCTAATAAATCTTTGTAAAGGTGTAGAGTGGGTTATGTTAACAATCCAATAAAATTTGACTTACATCCAACAAGGTCTTCAAGGTCAACTTAATGATTTATTGGTAGAAAATTGACAAAAAACATTTTTAACATGAAGTTGTGCTCAAAAGTTTACATACCCTGGAAGAATTTGTGATTTTTTTTTGGCCATTTTTCAAAGAATATGAATAATAACACAAAAACCTTTCATACACTCATGGTTAGTGATTGGTGAAGCAATATATTATCAAGCAATTGTGTTTTCCTTTGTAATCATTATGACAAGAGAATCTACCCAAATGATCTTTATCAAAAGTTTACATACCCTAGCTCTTTATACCATGCATAGCCTCCTTTAACATCATTGTCTCCAGTTCCTGTAAATTCTTGGGCTGTCTGGCATGAACTGCATGTTTGAGATCTTCCCAAAGGAACTCAGTGATACTGAGGTCAGGAAACAGTCTACTCCCAAACCTTCACCTTTTCTGCTATACAGGTTGACTTTGCCTGTTTTTTTGTTTATTGTCATGTTGGAACTTCCAAGTGCGTTACATGAGCAGTTTCCAGGCTGATGAGTGCAAATTTTCCTCTAGTATTTTGTAATAACACACTACATTCATCTTGACATCAATTTTGACCAGGTTTGTGTGCCTGTGTACCTCACACATCCCTAAAACACCAGTGATCCACCTCTGTTATACAGTAGGAACGGTGCACTTTTCATCGCTGGCCTTGTTGACTCCTCTCCAAATGTAGTATTTATGTTTAAGGCCAAAACCCAAAATTTTGGTCTCATCTTTGTTACAGAAATTTTGAGGCTCTCTGTGCTGATTGGCATATTTTAAGGGGGTTGCTTTGTGCCATTGCCGCAGTTATGGCTTTCTTATGGTAACTTGACCATAGTCCATTTATTCTTTAAGCATCTCCATGTTGGGCATCTTGAAACAGCAATACCACTTTTTTCAGAGATTCCTGTATATAAGTTGAAATTATTTGTGAGTTTTTCTTTGCATCCTGACAGTTGTGGCTGAAATTTCTGTTGGTGTACCCCGCTGTGGCTTGGTTTCAACAGAATCTCTCATTTTCCACTTATTAGAATTTGAACACTGCTAAGTGGAAGTCTCAGTTTCTCGGATATCTTTTTATATTTTTTTCTTGTTTCATAAAGTTCAACTATCTTCTCCTGCAAATCCTATGATAATTATTTTGTTTTTCCCAAACAAAAGGTTTTCCCAAAAACCTTTTGTTCATGTTCAACTGCTGAAACTCTCCAATTTCCATGAGAACGATAACTTTCGTTCATCAAGAGCACTGATAAACAGTATGATTGAATTAAAAAACACACAAAGTTCACAAAGAGTGCTGGTCGGGGTGGATGTGTAGGATTAAAGTATACCGGCATAGGCATACTTTAATCTCTGCAGTCCCAAAATTTAACCACTTCGCATGCACCAGGCTGCAGGCGAAATGTTAGAGTTAGGTTCCGGTTCACATCTATCTCTTTTTATGCAATTATACATTGCATTTAATCATTTGAAATGTCTGACATTCCAAACTGGAAATCTTTGAATAAGAACTGTAGACCAAAATGCATTTTAAAGATTTGATTTGAAAGCTAACATGCTCTAGTCTCTGAAACTATGTTTGTTTACTGTGTGGGTAAAATACAACTTAACCCCAAACCTACCATCAAGTGGTTTGCCAGCAAGCAATTGGACGTTCGGCAGTCTAAAAGCAGTTTATGCTTGCAATTTTCAATACTGGCAACACATGCCAAAAGTGACGTCATAATCATGTGTTGCACTCTGGTGTTGTTTCAGCTTATTGTGTACCCACACAAGGTTTGTAACAGGGTGTGTGCAGCATTTTTAAGCTGGAGGCACAAGTTTACCAGGAGGTAGGGTCATATAGTTCTTGCATGTATTGCTTATTTTGAAATTGCTTAACTAATTAGGTACAAAAGATTTGTTACTGTCTATGATCTTATCTTATCATATTCTGTAGAAATGAGACAAAAATCATAGATTACTTATATTATTTTTTGCACCACCCCTGTGGACTATAGTCACTCCAATGGTACCTCTAACTACTTTTGTGTAGTAGGAATGAAAGATGGGTACCTGTTTCCATGGACGTGGGAGGCACAGAAGGCATAGCTGTAGTGTAGCAGCATGGGGTCGACAAGTGCGTTGTTTTCTGAATAATCCATCAGGTCCTTCAGGTAAGTAAGGTGGCGGTGGCACCCTCGAACACCATAACGTGCACAGTACTCATCCAGGACAAACACCTGACCAGGACTGAACCAGCCCTAAAGATCAAATGAATGCACAGCAGACAGGTAAGATACTTTGTATATAATCTGGCTTATACAGTGCCAGATTTTACTGAAATCTGATTTTACTGTACAGGCTCAGTGTCATTTAGACTAATGTTCAGTTCTTTTTCTGCAGAACTACAAGAGATAAAAACTATGTTCAAGTCACCTCGCCTCAGCCCTAGAAACCTAATACTCATTATTGAAACACTTTATAATCCTATAGATTAAAAAACAAAAACAAGGGGAAAAAACGCTCTAGAACACATGATTACCAGGTCTTGGTCGATCTTAATGGGGTGCATATGAGCCTTAGTGACTTCCAAATATCTAAGAACCAGGAATAAGAAATGCACATACATCATAATAAATATAAACCACTGCGAATACTGTCACTTTCTGTGATTGGCATTATTATGGAAAGAACTGCTGTCCGAGATCACATTGACAGGACTTTCAGAAAATGTGACTCATCTCTGACCTTGAGGTCAAGGTCGCCAAGTACAGTATGAATTTGAATCTCCTAGGGGACATCATTTTTGAGTTATCAGATTTACAAGATTTTCAAAAACTTTGACCTCGATTCAAACTTATCAGAGATTTTTAGTAGATGGTATGAATTTGAAAGTCCTAGGCCACATCATTCTTGAGTTATTGCATTCACAAAGTAGAAAGTAAAAAAATAACAAAACGACCCCCCCCCAAAAAAAAAACATCAAACAAACACAAAAAATATCCTTCAGATAGGAGTTTGCTCCAAAGTTTATTCATAGCTGAACAACCTCCTCATGGCTTCCTGTAACTATGGGAGATGCAAATCAACTCCAATCAATATCAGTCACAATTAGGCTCTGCAAACTCAAAAATACCACAATTAAAAAAGTCCAAAGGTTAACTCTTCTATTATTAATTCTCTGTTAGAATTTTTTTTTAAAAAAAGGAAGATGTAGAACAACTGGAACATCTTGAGATGTTCATTAGTTCATTCATCTCACACGTAATCACTAAATTAGGCATGAAGCTTACAACAGTAATTAGGATTCCTCACAGAAGGAACATTAACAAATTAGCACCTCTACTGAGCTGACACCCTACAGACAGACAGAAAGACACACACACACACACACAGACACACACACACACACACACAAACACACACACAGAGCGCTCTGCCTGGCATCAGACGACTCTAGAGAAAAGACAAGTAGCAGAGAAACTGATTCACCTTCAACACAGTTTGTTTCTGTACTGGATTATCTGCCATTTGAATGAGACAGTTTTTATGGCAAAATGACAGTGGGTAGACCAAATGTGTTTTTAATAAAATAAAGTAATATTGTCTAAAATTCAAATATATTACATTGTAAAGTGAAGGTTCTTCTTTTGTTTGATTGTACTGCTGTGAAAGTTTTTTCAGTGCAGCCACTTTAGGATGTAAAAATGTCAGAAATGTCGTGACTTTATATTTTCATTTCAAAGGCACTTTTCACTAGGGGAGGTTGGAAATACATTGAATTTTTTTGTGAATTAAAATAATGTCATTTGTACCTTTATGGTTCTGTAATTCACTTGAAGGATATTTTTTGACAACGGTAATAAAAAAAAAAGGCGTATCTGCACAACAGTTTCAATGTGTTGAGTTTGCATATTTTGCTGGTTGACTAAACTGAAAGAGGCAGAGAATTATGCTGACGTTCAATGTTAAGAAATGGCTGATCTCGAAAAAAAAAATAGAAGAATGATAAAAGGCATGAATAAATGATCTTTCCACAGACATTTTTACCAAGAACACTGATAGTGGACTGCTCTGTTAAACCCTGTTTCAGGCAAAGATAACATCATTAAAAAGGTATGTACAAGTTATGTAGAGTATTTACACCAACTTTTAATGTTACAGTGTTTGTCCACCATTTGCAGTCAGAATAACTTCAGTGCTCCTTGACATTGATTCTCCAGGTTTTTGGAATTCTAATGCAGGTTGACTTCCACTCTTCCTATGGATTTTCAATTATTTACTATTTTAGAAATTCCAAAAGTCATTTAGCTGACTTTAGATCATGTAAAGGCAACAGTATATAATTTATATAATTTCTATCCTCATCAAACCATTCTCAGAGAGCCCTTGTACCTTATGGAAGGGAGCACTGTCATTTTGAAGGAGATCATTCCAATCAGGAGAGTAATATTTTTTTCAGTGGAAAAAATAATTCAGCGTTGTTCTGATTTTAATTTTTTTAGACACATACCAATGATGTATTGCATTCTCACCATGCGAGTACAACATGTGAGAACAGAAATGTCCAGTGTAGTCAGATTGCACATCAAATTGACTTTAATGTTCCATCTCCTTAGTACAAAGACTGTGTGATGTCCGAATGTGCAGATTTGTGCCAATATAAAAACATCTGCTGGTAAAAGTTCAGTGAATATACAGTTGCCAAGTGGGTGCCTGGTGTTCTACACTACCTTCAACAAGGTCAAAAAGAGTATTTTTAGTTGGAGTGCACTGATACAGGTATGTAAGATTGTATTGGAACAGTGAAACATTTAGGTTTGACATAAAAAAAAATCAATATGAGACAAATCAATCAACATCTCAGCTATTATTTCCAGGTACTTATATCTAGATCTGATACAACGTTCAGAGGATAGCACCGTTTGCCTGAACCTGCCCATTTTGCTTGAGAGCAAAAGTATTGAAACACAAGTGTTCCAATACTTGGAACTGGTGTTGGCTCTCACTGCTATATTGTATCACTTCCTGTTCCTGTTCCGGAGCACCGTGGTATTTTGCTGTATCTGCTTGCTGTTTAATCTGTGTAGCTTGATTAATCTAAATAATGACATATTTCACAGTGTAAGCCTCACATGCTTTATCTAAAGTAGACTCTTTGCTGAATCACTTGCAAATTATATCTACATTATTCACTGTTTTTTGGAATTCGCTAGCTTAATATAGGTTTAGCATAGAGAGCATACAATCAAGTCCTCTGGTGCATGAGAAGTAAGGGTGTCCCAGAGAAGTACATCAGGCTGGTCAAAGACATGTACCATCAGAGCAAAACAATTGTGAAGTGAGCAACCAGAGTCAGCAAGCCATTTAAGGTAGTTCTGGAAACATTAAGAGAGGTGTTGGAAAGAAGAGGGTTGAAAGTATCAAGAACTGAGACAGAATGCATGTGTTTACATGGAATATCAGACAGAAGTATCCAGATGGATGGAGAAAAACTACAAGAAGCCACTGAGTTTAAGTACCTTGGGAGAACATTGCAGAATAATGGAGATGTGGAGGTAGAAATAAATAGAAGGATCAAATGTGGAGGGAACAACTGGAGAAAGTTATTGGGAATACCCTGTGACAGGGAAATACCACCAGCTGTCAAGGAGAAAAACACAAAATGGTTGTCCAACCTGCTTTAATATAGTGCCTGACTCCGTGGTATAACTCACAGCACGATTTAAAGTAAATCACCCGTAAAGTGGAGAGGGAATGGTGTCTCACTCATCTAGAAGATCTTCATTCATTCATTCTTCATTTAGCCTGGAGTTTGTAATCTATAAAAAAAAAAGTGTCCATAAAGCTAGGACAGCTTACTGTTCCTCACTAATTGAAGAAAGGTTTCTTTCCAGCACTGTAGCCAGGCTGACAGAGAGTCAGAGCTTTCTTGAGCCAAGTATTCCTTCTACGTTAACTAGTAATGACTTCATGAATTTCTTAACAAATAAAATTTTAACATTAGAGAAAAAATTATTCATAAACATCTCAAAGACGTGTATGTTTGGGTGTTTTCAGTACTGCTGGTATTTGTTTAGACTCTCTCTTTCCGATTGATCTTTCTGAGTTGAAACCAGTAACATGTCTATTAGACCCCATTCCTACTTAACTACTCAAAGAAGTCCATTAATTGATGCTTTAAACTTAAATATGATCAATCTACCTTTATTAGTTGGCTATGTACCACAGGCTTTTAAGGTGACAGTATTTAAACCATTAATTAAAAAGTCATCACTTGACCTGGTTGTTTTAACTAATTATAGGCCAAATTCTAATCTACCTTTTATCTACAAAAAATATCCGGAAAGAGTATTTGTAAAAAAAAAAAAAAAGAAAAGACAAAAGCTAACTAATCTGCAGAGGAGTGGTTTATTTTAAGAGTTTGAGTTAGGTTTCGGAATTCATCACAGTACAGAAACAGCATTAGTGAAGGTTGCAAATGATGTTCTTATTGCCTCTGACAGTGGACTCATTTATGTGCTTGTGCTACTGTGGTTTCAATCATATTTATCTAATAGACTCCAATTTGTTCAAGTAAATGGGGAGTCTTCTTCAAACACTAAGGTTAATTATGGAGTTCCACAGGGTTCTGTGCTAGGACCAATTTTATTTACACTAGTATAGATGCTTCCCTTAGGCAGTGTTATTAGAAAGCATTGCATACATTTTCATTGTTATACAGATGATATCCAGCTTTATCTGTTCATGAAGCCAGATGATACATCAATTAGTTAAACTGCAAGAATGTCATAAAGACAGAAAGGCCTGAATGACCTCTAATTTCCTACTTCTAAATTCAGATAAAACTTAAGTTACTGTACTCTGCCCTACAAGCCTTAGAAACATGGTGTCTAACCAGACACTTGGATGGTATTACCTTGGCACTGTGAGAAATCTTGGAGTCATTTTTGACCAATGCACAAATTAAACAAATATGCAGGACTGCTTTTTTTTTTTTTTTTTTTACATTTGTGCAATATTTCTTTAATTAGAAACATCCTGTCTCAGAGTGACACTTAAAGCTACTTCATGTATTTATTACTAGGCTGGACTGTTCTAATTCATTACTATCAAGCTGTCCTGAAGCCTCCATGAAAAGCCTTCAGCTGATCCAAAATGCTGCAGCTAGAGTACTGACAGGGACTAGAAAGAGAGAGCATATTTCTTCCATATTGGCTTCTCTTCATTGGTGCCCTGTTAAATCCAGAATTGAACTTAAAATCCTTCTCTACACATACAAGGCTTTTGAATAATCAGGTGCCAGCTTATCTTAAAGACCACACAGCACCCTTTGACCCAAGTAGAGCACTTGGCTCTCAGATTGCTGGGTTACTTGTGGTTCCTAGGATACTTAAGAGTAGAATGGGAGGTATAGTCTTCAGCATTCAGCCCCAGCTTCTGTGGAACCAGCTCTCAATTTGGACTTGGGAGACAGCTACCCTCTCTATTTTTAAGATTAGGCTTAAGACTTACATTTTTGATATAGGTGGATCAAGTGACCCTGAAATATCCTTTAGTTATGCTGCTATAGACCTATGCTGCTGGGAGTTCCCATGATGCATTGAGTATTTCTTTTTCATTCGCCTCTTTTCACTGTTTATGCAGCACTCTAAATTTAATCATGAGTTATTATTAATCTCTGGCTCTCCTCACAGCTGGTCTTTTTTCCTGTTTCTCTCCCCTCAGCTGCAACCAGTCTCAGCAGATGACTGCCCCTCCCTGAGCCTGGTTCTGCCCAAGGTTTCTTTCTGTTAAAAGGGAGTTTTTCCTTCCCACTGTCGCCAGTGATTGCTCATTGTTTTGACTGCTGGGTTTTCTCTGTAATTTTAACTTTACCTTACAATATAATGCACCTTGAGATGACTGTTGTGATTTGGTGCCTTATAAAAAAAACTTAATTGAATTGAATAAATTTAAATTTAAGATTAAACTGAATAAGACTTAATTGTCAGTTGCAAATCCTTTGCTTGCAATAACTGCATCAACCCTGTGACCCACTGACATTACTAATCTTTTGAATTCTTCTATTGTGATGTTTTTCCAGGCTTTCACCACAGCCCCTTTCAGTTGTTTGTTTTGGAGGGTTACTACACTGCTCAAAAAAAATAAAAGGAACACTCAAATAACACATCCTAGATCTGAATGAATGAAATATTCTCAGTGAATAATTTGTTCTGTACAAAGTTGAATGTGCTGACAACAAAATCACACAAAAATCATCAGTGGAAATCAAATGTATTAACCAATGGAGGCCTGGATTTGGAGTCACACACAAAATCAAAGTGGAAAAACACACTACAGGCTGATCCAACTTTGATGTAATGTCCTTAAAACAAGTCAAAATGAGGCTCAGTATTGTGTGTGGCCTCCACGTGCCTGTATGACCTCCCTACAATGCCTGGGCATGCTCCTGATGAGGTGGCGGATGGTCTCCTGAGGGATCTCCTCCCAGACCTGGACTAAAGCATCCGCCAACTCCTGGACAGTCTGTGGTGCAACGTGACGTTGGTGGATGGAGCGAGACATGATGTCCCAGATGTGCTCAATTGGATTCAGGTCTGGGGAACGGGCGGGCCAGTCCATAGCTTCAATGCCTTCATCTTGCAGGAACTGCTGACACACTCCAGCCACATGGGGTCTAGCATTGTCCTGCATTAGGAGGAACCCAGGGCCAACCACACCAGCATATGGTCTCACAAGGGGTCTGAGGATCTCATCTCGGTACCGAATGGCAGTCATGCTACCTCTGGCGAGCACATGGAGGGCTGTGCAGCCCTCCAAAGAAATGCCACCCCACACCATTACTGACCCACTGCCAAACCGGTCATGCTGAAGGATGTTGCAGGCAGCAGATTGCTCCCCACGGCATCTCCAGACTCTGTCACGTGTGTCACATGTGCTCAGTGTGAACCTCCTTTCATCTGTGAAGAGCACAGGGCACCAGTGGCGAATTTGCAATCCGGGTGTTCTCAAATGCCAAGCGTCCTGCACGGTGTAGGGCTGTGAGCACAACCCCCATCTGTGGATGTCGGGCCCTCATACCATCCTTAACCATTTGTGCAGACACATCCACATTTGTGGCCTGCTGGAGGTCATTTTGCAGGGCTCTGGCAGTGCTCCTCCTGTTCCTCCTTGCACAAAGGCGGAGGTAGCGGTCCTGCTCCACGTCTCCTGGTGTACTGGCCTGTCTCCTGGTAGCGCCTCCAGCCTCTGGACTCTACGCTGACAGACACAGCAAACCTTCTTGCCACAGCTCGCATTGATGTGCCATCCTGGATGAGCTGCACTACCTGAGCCACTTGTGTGGGTTGTTCAGTCCGTCTCATGCTACCACGAGTGTGAAAGCACCACCAACATTCAAAAGTGACCAAAACATCAGCCAGAAAGCATAGGTACTGAGAAGTGGTCTGTGGTCCCCACCTGCAGAACCACTCCTTTATTGAGTGTATCTTGCTAATTGCCAATAATTTCCACCTGTTGTCTATTCCATCTGCACAACAGCATGTGAAATTGATTGTCAATCAGTGTTGCTTCCTAAGTAGACAGTTTGATTTCACAGAAGTTTGATTTAGTTGGAGTTTTTATAATATATATAATATAATATTGTATTGTTTAAGTGTTCCCTTTAGCTTTTTGAGCAGTGTACATTCTTTTTCCTCCTTAGAAGATAAAATGCATGCTCTATAAGGTGTGGAGTAAGTAAGTCTGGAGATTGACTAGGCTGGTGTAAAATCTTCCACTTCTTTCCCCTGACGAACTCCTTTGTAGTCTTGGGCCACTATCTTGCTACATGACGAAGGATCTCCCAATCAGTTTTGTCGCATCTTTCTCTAAATTGCAAGACAAAATGTTTCTGTAGACTTCTGAGCTCATTGTACTGCTGCCATCATGCGTGGCATCATCAATGAAGATTAATGAGCCCATCCAAGCAGAAACCATGCAACCCCAATCATTACCTCCACTGTGTCTCACAGATGAGCTTGTATGTTTGGGATCATGAGCCATGAGGGATGATGGGATCATGAGCCTTTCCATCACATTAGTAAAGGTTAATCTTTGTCTCATCAGTCTATAAACTTTACCCCAGAATTTCTGAGGTTTGTCTCTGTACTTCTTGGCAAATTTCAGCTTGGCCTTCCTATTCTTCTTGCTAATAAGTGGTTTGCATTGTCTGGTGAAGCCTCTGTACTTTTATTCACAACGTCTTCTGTGAACAGCAGATTGTAATCCCTACACTCCTGCCCTGCCTTAGGGTCTTTCTTAACCATACTTACAGTGTCTCTGTCATCAACTGCTTTTGTTCTCCTTGGTCTATTTGTTTGACACCTGTTACTTTGTACACCAATGATGATTTTCTTCTTCAGGACATTCCAAATGGTTGTACTGGCTATGGCCTATGTTTGTGCAATGGCTCTGAGTGATTTTCCATCATCTCTTAGTTTCATGATTGCTGATTTTTCACCCACAGACAGCTCATGCAGAGTCTGCATAGGCAAAACCCAAATCTGACTGGGCATAGACATTTAGCGCTATTTATTGTTTGAATCATCAGTGTAACAGGACACTCCTGGGCAACAAAATATACCTGTCAGTCACATGTTCCAATACTTTTGCTCACAAGAAAAATGGCTGGGTACAGACAAAAGGTGCTGTCTTCTGAACTGTGTAACAGATCTAGACATAAATACCCAGAAATAAAAGCTGAAATGTTTTTCCTTTGTCTCATATTCATCTTTTGATGTCAAACCAAATGTTATTAGTCTACAGCAAAATAAAGGCACCGGCCTCACTATTCCAATATTTTTGGAGGGGCTTCTATCTGTTCAATCCATTCAATTCACTTCTACATTGTTCCCTGTTTAAATCACCATTCAACAGCAGCAGCTAAAAGCAAAGCTAAAGTAGCATGGATGCTAAAAAAAAAACATGATTAGTTTGGACATATTTCATGCCACTACATCAACAGCTTCTATTTGTGTTTGTTGTTTACTTAACTAAAAATGGTGGCCAAAGTGAGTTGACAGAAATGATACAACAATGATGATGCTTTGGCTTTCTCTCACACTCTCTGTCCCTTGATGGTGTAATTTCACTCTCATTATGCTAGATCAGAGAGTCAGTATATAAGATAAAAGCTAAAAGAATTGGTTGGTAAAACTGGTTGGGAATTTAAAGTAGTGAAAACAACTGAAGTACAGTAGATGCTCCTGCTGGGTTCAACTTTGGATAATTTCCTGACCTGGTTCCACTCACAGTGAGAAGTCTGAAAATGTTGGTTGAATGTAAGTTGAATGTTTTCTTTGAACATCATTTATTTGACAAACGAGAAAATGAAACAGTTTTTTTGATGCGTTTCCAGGAGAAGCTGTAGAAATAATTTATGTTGAGTTTTAAAAAAAGGACTTCAAATAAGAATTACTTCCAGCATTTTATTTAGTCTTAGTGACATGGTGCATCCTGTCAGGGTTAACTGGACCTGGCAGAGTCCTCCTCTGCAGGCCTTTTAGCCCCCCCTACCCCGCCTCAAAAGGCTCAGTTTGTTTGTCACTTCTTGAATTTCTTCATTTTTCTTTTCGTCTGTGGGCTTGAGCTATTAATATCACACCACCGAAAGAGCGAGGGGGTCTTATCGGCAGGCGTTAAGCGACAAGATGTTCCTCTGTGACAAACAGATGGCACACTCCAGTCTTGGCACTAACGGCTCAATTAGCAGCTAACGAGCCGACTGCCTCGTTAGCTCCATCAGCAGTGGCTGTGCGTCTCCATGTCAGAGCGCCAGCATCCGCTGCCCCCTCTGAGGGATGACATGACCCATGAGAAGTCAAGGCAGTGTGGAAGCTCTGATGCAGTGAACAGCTCGGCTTCTCATCAACTTACTACAGATGGAAAGCTGAGAGTAAAATGTTAAGGATTTTTACCTCAGGGTTTTGCTGACTTCTTTTTGGCCCATGAGGCCATTTTCTAGTCCAAGAATTCTTCTGACCTCAACAGACAGAGCTGTCATTTCACCATGCAAATTTATATTTAGTATTACATGTTCTACTTTCAAGACCATGGAAGCAGCTTTTCTTTAAAATATCAGTGCCATTGCCTAACTGGGAATCCAAAACAAAGGCGAGGCAAGGATAGTATGTAAACACTACTGAATACTTCAATCAACACCAACTTCAAACTGTGGAAATTATTGTGTATGTATGTCAGCAGCAAAGTGAAGCTGATAGGACAGCAGCTGAAAAAAGAGGAAACAAAGTTTTTACACACTCAACTTATTAGTTTCATTGATTCTCCACACTGATATTGAGGATGCTGGCTGAGGCTTGTACTATGTGAGGTCAACATCCCCAGTTTTCTTTCTGTAATCTGGATTCACTCACCCTAACACTGGCAGGTGGTCACATGAAGCCAGTAATCATCTTGTGAAGTTAACCCAGGGTTTCCCCTGCACATTCACATGAAAGAGTTGGTGTTCGCAGCATCTGACCAATTGCAATTATGAAAAAGAGTACTGGCACTATGAAACTATGCGATAGGGAAAATCTAAAGTGGTTAAACATGTAATGGGACTGAAAGAACAAAAACATAGCTGGTGCAGCTGTATAAGTGTGTGAGAGGATAAGCAAAAAGCACTGTAGAGTAACATAGTATTAAAAGTGTGCTCTTTAAGCACTTTGGTCCATAAGATTGGAAAAGAGCTTCTCTATTAATCAAGCCTATTTGAAGCCTTGAAAGAAACCTGGTAAAAATACAGAATATAAGTTAACATCCTTATCAACATCACAAATCTATTATTCTGATGGATTAGACTGGAGTATTTCAAAATTAAGATTTAAAGGACAGTTTTAGTTTTTATTCTCTCAGCTGCAGCCTTGGTGGTGTTTAACAGTCTAGAAGTGAAATATACAGATGACAAAATGTAGACTTAGTCTATGTGCAAATTTGTCAAGGTCAGCAGGTACAATGTAGGTGTCATGTTTTAAGATAATATATTAATTCTTAGAGAACAATAAAATTGTTATGAAAGTTATTTTATTTACAAAAGGTAAATTTGTTGTGCAGTGTAGTGAGTCAGCTCATAAAAATACAGACATGATTAGAAAAGCTAAGACACAAGCTCTTAAAAGCAAACACCACATACAGTGCCTTGCGAAAGTATTCGGCCCCCTTGAACTTTTCAACCTTTTGCCACATTTCAGGGTTCAAACATGAAGATATAAAATTTAAATTTTTTGTGAAGAATCAACAACAAGTGGGACACAATCGTGAAGTGGAATGAAATTTATTGGATGTGTCAAACTTTTTTAACAAATAAAAAACTGAAAAGTGGGGCGTGCAATATTGGTAGATTTGCAGTGGTCTGATACTCCTTCCATTTCAATATGATTGCTTGCACAGTGCTCCTTGAGATGTTTAAAGCTTGGGAAATCTTTTTGTATCCAAATCCGGCTTTAAACTTCTCCACAACAGTATCTCGGACCTGCCTGGTGTGTTCCTTGGTCTTCATGATGCTCTCTGCACTTGGAACAGAACCCTGAGACTATCACAGGTGGATTCTATTGATCATCATCAGTCATTTGGGACAACATTGGATCATTCAGAGATCCTCACTGAACTTCTGGAGTCAGTTTGCTGCACTGAAAGTAAAGGGGCCCAATAATATTGCACGCCCCACTTTTCAGTTTTTTATTTGTTAAAAAAGTTTGACACATCCAATAAATTTCATTCCACTTCACGATTGTGTCCCACTTGTTGTTGATTCTTCACAAAACAGCCTGAAATGTGGCAAAAGGTTGAAAAGTTTAAGGGGGCCGAATACTTTCACAAGGCACTGTATAAGAACAAATGAGAACAAATAGAATAAAAACCAAAAAAATGATGAGAGACATAAAACATAATAAAAGCATAAAAACACAGCAAGGGGTTGAAATTTGTTAAAACTTATGGCCATAGGAACAAAACTGCTTTTATAATGCTTGGTTTTACATTTGGTCATTTCATATCTGCGTCCTGATGGGAGAAGCTGGAACTCACAGTGCAAAGGGTGAGAAGTGTCCTTTAAGATTGATCTAGAAATTCTCTGTACCTGCCTGGAGTACAGAGACTCTATATTTAACTGCAGCTCTCCCGTCAGCTTACTGGACCACTTCACTATTTGGTTCAGGTAATTCTTATTTTTAAGAGACAGATTACCGAACCACGCCACCAAGCAACAGGATAAAACCGATTCAATTAAAGCAGATAAAACAGGGTCAGCATGTTTTGTCAGTATTAAATGATGACAGTTTTATGAGGCAATGCAGATGCTGGTTCCCTTTTTACACAAAGTTTCACAGTTTGCCTCAAGAGTCAGTTTACTGTCAATAATGGTTCCAAGATATTTATATGTTTCCACACATTCTACTGCCTGACCCTTAATAACAGTGAGTTCCTGTACCTGAGTGACTTTCCTAAAATCAATGAACATGTCCTTAATTTTTTGGATATTCATCTGCAGAAAAGATTCATCACACCACTGAACAAAGTCCTGAACCACTGGACCATGGTGAGTTTCTTTGCCCATCAGCAGACTGACAATCATCTGCATAATGTAAAATGAATCTGTCTTCCCTGCTGCTACAACACATTTGTGTAGAGCAGGGATCCTCAAATCCAGGTCTCGAGAGCCAGTGTCCTGCAGGTTTTAGATGTGTCCCTGATCCAACACATCTGAATCAAATGTCTGAATTACTTCCTCAATATGCAGACAAGTTCTCCAGAGTCCTGCTAATGACTTCTATATTTGACTCAGGTGTGTTAAAGCAGAGTCACATCTAAAAGTTGCAGGACATTGGCTCTTGAGGCCTGAATTTGAGGTGTAGAATATGAACAGGAGAGGCGACAGAAAACATTCTTGTGGGGAGCCAGTGGAGGAACAGACCTGATCCAACAGAGTGCTATTCACTCTCACTCTCTGTGTTCAGGTTCATTAAGCTGACTGTGGCATCCTCTACTCCTCGGTGTGGTCTGTATGCAAACTGCAGAGGATCCAGATCACACTTTGTCTTCTTTAAAATGTCAGACCTCACCAATTTTTCAAATGATTTCATCACAATTGATGTTAGTGCAATGGGTCTAAAATTTTTGGACAGTTACTATTTGGGACAGGGACGACTACAGCATCCTTATAACATTTGGGGATGTGCGGAGTCTGTAAAGACTTATTAAAAATATAATAAAATACTGGGCACAGTTGTTTGGCAGATGATTTGAGCAGACGACCACAGATGTTATCTGGTCCCAGACTCTTGCTTGTCTTCGTGGAAGAAAAGGCCTTCACAATATCTGTGCATTCAATATTAAAATGATGGCTGTCTTGGGAGGTAGAGCAGGTCGCCTACCAATCAGGAGAGTGGCAGTTCAATTCCAGGCTGCCCTGGGCCGCATGCCAAAATATCCTTGGGCAAGATGCTGAACCCCAAGTTTCTCTCCAATGCAAGCGTTGGAGTATGAATGTGTGTGAATTTTAGACAGTAAAAGCACTTAGCTTGGATACATATGGAAGTGCCTGTATGAATGGGTGTGAATGGGTAAATGTAAACGTGTTGTATAAGCGCTTTGAGTTCTCAGTCAGAGTAGAAAAGCACTACATAATAACTAGTCCATTTACCATTCAACTGACTCATTTCCTGCCTCTCTTTGCTAAACTTGAGTACATCAAATCAAGAAAACAATTAAGAGCATTCGCTAATTCAGAGTCTGAGTCAAAACCCTCTAAAGTGACAGTGCCTTTCTTATTGGGGTTACTTATACTTGCTATGGTTTTCATACTGGACCAAGCAGAGCCACGGTTATTTGCGGCCATTTTATCCTCCAGTTTCTTTTTATAGTCCTGTTTTGCTTTTAAAATGTTCATTTTCAGCTCCTTGGTGGCTGCGTGCACATCAGGAACAGAACCAGATTTGAAAGCACGTCTCATTCTGTAAACTGGATTTCACAGATTTTGTAACCCAGGGCATGTTAGTGGGGAAGATTCTGACCTTCTTATGTGGTACAATCATATCTATGCAGAAGGCCATATAAGAACATGTTACATCAGTTAATTCATCTAAGTCCCCATCACATGCCTCTATGAACATGTTCCAGTCTGTACAGTCATAACAGTCCTGTAGACACTGTATGGACTCCTCTGTCCAGTTTTTAATGTCCTTTATTTGAGCTTTTTCCCTCTTCAGGAGTGATCTGTAAGAGGGTAGAAGGTGGACACAGTTGTGGTCTCCATCTCCCAGTGGAGGTAAACAAAAAGATTTGTATGCCTCCTTCACTGACCGATAACACAGGTCGAGAATCTTATCCCGCCTGGTACGACATGTACTGGGCAAACTTAGGAAATGTCTTTAAGGGAAACATGACTAAAATCACCCAGTACAAAGTTTGGAGCATCAGGCAAGATCGACTGAAGCTTCTGCACAATATCAGAGATAGTCTCTACAGGCAGAAGATGTACTGGCCTTTGGGTGAATGTACACAACTGTGATAAAAAGCTAGGGAAACTCACAGGGCAAATAAAAAGGGCGCAGGGATACTGATAAAAGTTCCACATCGGGAGTGCAGACTCATTCTCTCAGAGAATTGCAGTATCTCTGATTAATGTAGAGACATACCCCTCCTCCTTGCGTTTTCCCCGTCAGCTTGGCGTCACGATCAAGACGATAAGGTGCTCCGAAGCGGGCTGATTGACAGGTTTCCATCCTGATCATGCTCAGTTAGCCAGGTCTCTTCGAACGCCATCACACCGCAGTCCCTGAAATCCTTCTGGAAGTGGATGTTTCCATGAAGTTCATCCACTTTATTCCTGAGGGACTGAACATTTGCCAGGACCATCGGGGGCAGTGCAGTTCGTTTTAGCTGTAGTTTCCTCAGCTGTAGCTCAAATCATCGCTTCTTTGAATGATTTCTGGAACCTGTAGCATGACGCCTAATGTGCTACTTGGTCTCAAACAGTTCAGTTCCAGCAATTCTATCCGACTGTGTTGCGTCTTGGTTTTGGTTACACAACTGTCAAACAACATGAACAGAAGGACTAGTAAAAGTAGCAGTTCGATGCATATCAGATCCATAAGTCAATAAAAGCCCCATGTGCACTTCAAACCACACTAAAAACAATTTTAAAAATGAAACAATAAAAGAGAAAACACATGACAAAAGGATGCCAACTCTCACTGCTTGGTCGCAGCATGCGCATGCGCCCCCCTAGCCAGTGTGCCAATGTGATTAAAAACTTTAGACCCTTCTACTGTTGAGACACTACCGGTGACACTTATTGCCCTGAGACTGGTCAGTAACCAGTGATTTTTTACCTGCTGATTTCTAATCTGGAGCCTAACCTCCTTAGGAGCAGGTTAGGTTTGGCAGACCCAAGACCCACCTAGACTAACTATAAGAAAGCCTGTGACTCAATGCCCCACATGTGGATACTAGGGATGCGCCGATCCGATAAATTAATCCTGAAATTACGGGATCGGATATCGGAAAGAAATATAAAAAATGCAATCCGATACGACCCACATTAGCTGCGTTACAGTTCTTCGTCTTCTTCTTCTTCTTGTGGGTTTGTGGTTGACCAAACCAGCTTAGAGCTGCATTACCGCCACCTACCGGAATGGAGTGGGGATCAGGAAATAACCCCCACAGTTCTCTGTCGCCGCGACGGATTCCCTTTGACACTGAGTGGATGATCGCTGACATGTTTTCCACGCCTCCACCACGCTGCGTTTTTGTGTGTTGTGCTCGCTGTGCTGAGAATTTCAGCTGTTATTTTTTTCTCTACTTCAGCTTCCGGACATACTGCAACAGCGAGCACCAGTACCGGAAGGACCCCTTCCCCATCAAAATACTTTTTAATACTTAATCCCTGATTAGTGCCTAAATATAGACCTGCAGTAGAAACGTATTTAGAAGAATGCTTGTGAATATAAAGCATTACAAGATTACGTTCGCGCAGCCTCCAGTTTTTCGACATAAACACTGATAACACAACAGCAGCAGTCAGCTGATTTACCTGCAGTCAGTCTGCACAAGCGCAAAGAGGCGGAGTCGGTAAGCTCAGATGGAGCGGAAGAAAGCTTTTCTCCCTGTAAGGACCATTAAACCTTTACTGGGAAACAGCTGGAGGTCCTTCATCAACCACCTGATCAGTAAGTGAAGAAAAGAGAACTTTGTAGCTGCTCCATCCACCCTGTTTGTTTCACACAGGGAAAAACTGCAGTACGGAAGTTAAAAATGCAGATGAACTGTTAATGTGAAAAAAGTATTTCTTATCCAGTTACTCAGGTAATTGATGGAATAATTGATAGAATACTCAATTACTAAATTAAGTGATAGTTGCAGCCCTACTGAAATTTGCAACATACCATAAGCCAATGCGTCACCTTCTCACAGGAGCAACAGGATTCAGGTGATAGAGTGATTGTTGTAAGTAAGTAAAGTTTATTTATTTTGTGCTTTTCACAGACAAAAAGTCACAAAGTGCTGTACAATAATTAAAACACAATATCAAAAATCCCAGATAAAACACCATGTTAAAAACATATTAACATTACCATATTAAAAGAAAAAGAATAAAAATAAAGTCAACAGAAAGCCTGGTTAAACAGAAAAGTTTTCAACTGTTTTTTAAAGATGCCACAGAGTCAGCAAAATGGAGCTGGAGTGATTAACAGTTCCAGAGCAGTGGCACCACTGCCTGAAAAGCTCTGCCCCTCCCTGGTTCTTAGTCTTGTACGTGGGACAACTAAAAGATTTTGATTTTGTTGTGTGAGAGACTGTTGACTTATGTAAAATGTATCCCAGCATTTAAAAAACAATTGTTTTTTTGTTTTTTTTTAAATATCAGCTTTGTATCGGTATCGGCCGATATCGAAATGTAAAATATCGGTATCG